>JACDOX010000393.1:37989-141306 GCA_014549065.1 Cardinalis cardinalis | reverse complement strand
TAACTAATTTTATTCTTCCTTGCCTGACTGAGGTATTTTTTAAAAGAATCAGGTTACCTGTGGGCAGAGGTAAATAATTTCTGCCATCGAGATTTAAATATCTACTGTGTTGTATGGAGCTTTTAACAGGTTATTTTTCCATTCTTAGTAAAATGTTCTGTGTCTATTGAGACACACTATACCAGTAAGTCTAGCATATAAATTTGCCCTCATGCTCTCATTTGTAGCTGTTTTCATGATTTCAGGTTATGGAGAATTCCAGCTGTCATGCTTGAAATCAGTCTGGATTGTGAGGAAGCTGAGAGTAGTTGTCTGGACACATGCATTTATCTTGGAAAAGGAAAGAAAGAAGCGCAGTGCATTTTTAGAAAGCTTTCTCAACTCACATCCCTCCCTGTGTTGTTCTCTAAGATGATAAAACATTACTGACTGTCTTGGTTTGAAAAGACAAGTGTCTGCTAAGGAAGGCAGGAGCCTCCCTTGAAACAGAAAATGCTAATCCCCTCCCTCCAACTTATAATTTTGAAATTAAGGGGCCCTCAGGCAAAGATATGGGAGTAGGAATAACAGTTCTTTATTAGGAAAACATAAAAACAACCAAAAATGCAGTAATCCAAAGCAACATTGACAGAGTCAGAATACGACCTGACACCCTGTTGGTCAGGATGTTGGTAGCAGTCCAATTAAATGGTGGCTGCAGTCCTCCTGGAGTGATAGATGTGGTTCTGTAGAAGGGTATAGTTTTCCTCTGAAGGTTCAGTGGTGGTGTAGATGGGCCTAGTTTTCCTCTGGGAATCCAGTGGTAAAGAAAGCTGCTCCTCTGGCAATCCAGTGGGAAAGGACTGCCTGTGGTGTTCCAAACCTCAGATTATATCCATGTAGGAATGCTTGGCTCCCCACCCTGGGCAGAGTATCTCACAGTGGAATGGTGTAATTTTATCAGTCATGGAGTGAGACTCGATGGCCCGTTAACAGCAGATATTTCCTG
Source organism: Cardinalis cardinalis (assembly GCA_014549065.1). Taxonomy (NCBI): domain Eukaryota; kingdom Metazoa; phylum Chordata; class Aves; order Passeriformes; family Cardinalidae; genus Cardinalis; species Cardinalis cardinalis. The sequence goes on along the minus strand of JACDOX010000393.1, from coordinate 140,318 downwards.
GAGGAAGGATTGGTTTGTGGAAGAGATAAAGAAAAGTGCCCCACCTGGTTTTAACAAGTAGCCCCATTAACAGAAGATAACTTCCCCACCTCTAACACATGGCAATAGAATACACACCCCCAGCCACATCTTGCATTTCCAGCCTAAGACACAGACCTATTGCCTGGCTACTCCATGAATACTATGACAAGACCATTAGAACTTGTGGTACAGCAGGTGTACTTTGTCCCCTCAGAATGTGTGTGAGTCTTTCCTTTGAGATTATAGCCTCTTCAGAATAAAATCGTGATGCATTAATGAAGTAGATCCTAGCAATAATATTACCCCATGATTTGTTGATGGTAATAAAATCATTTGTACAGGGATTCAAAAGTTCTTCATTAAATACTTATACATTTTGTTAAGGAGAATAAGAATGTATTCATATGTCACGAAGTTTATGCTGTGCTTTTGATGCATTTGTAAATATGGACAATGTCAAATACCATTTACCAGAAATATACAGACTAAAATTGTCTGGAAACTCAAGAGTCCCAAAAACTTGCTGAAGAATTCTCTGGCTCCATATTGTAAACTTTTCTAAATCTTGATGCAAGGGAAATTTCAGGAAGCATTGAGAGCTTTAAAGTGTCAATATATGAAAAAGGGTAGGAAAGCTGATCTAAAGGGCTGTAGATTGACATCATCGTATAAACAATATAATGGAAATGCAATAATGTCGTGCTCAAGAAATTAAAGGAACAAAACCAGCTTGATTTAGAAAACAAAAAAGCCCAAACCCTGAGTAATGAATGAATGAGTTTGATCAGTGAAGGTAGCTATGAAGATTGTGATAGAATTTTAGGGGCTTGTAATTTCAATTAACACTTTAGGCACTATGATTTAAAAAAAGATTGCACAAAATTTTGTATATATGAAAGTTAATATTTATCAGACTGATGTAGAAAGGAGATGTCAGTGTAAGGTTATTAAGTGGGTTATTTCTAATTATGTTCTAGAGAGATCAGCAGAAAGCTTAAAATTAGTGATTAAAAATCTGAAAATAAATACAAAATTACTTCCACATTTTGCAGATAACACAAAAATACTTGGTTAAAAGGGGAGGATAGGGACTTTTTTATAAAGTGCTTTGAAGCATCTACTATGCTGAGCCACTTAAGTAAAATTTATTTTAATCTATTTAAGTGTGAGATCAGTCGTCCAGGAGCAAAGACTGCAACCTGCCTACAAAGGAGGAGAAGGGACTTTGTGCTGGTTTGAGACAATTCAAAGGAAAACATTCTGGAATGAGTTGTCTACTTTAAGGTTCCAACAATCCCATTCCACCAATAAGAAATTAATACTAATAGATGAAAGTGGGAAAAACCCTGGTTTATTTACAAACAGAATGCCCATAGGGAGGCAACAAAAAGGTAAATAACTGCAAGATATCAAATCGTTCCAAATACCAATCCACTGCAACAAAGAGAAAGCCAAAGTCCTGGAAATACCCATTCCCGACATGGGATACAAGACTGCACCAGCTCCGTTTTGGGAAGGCAGGAGCTTCTTGGAGCAGTTCCAGCAGCAGACAAAGACCTGATGGCTTGTCCAGCACTGACCTCCTCCCTGCTTCGAGGCACAATGCAGTGAGTGTGGCAGGTGAAGCAGCTGGCCTGGAGCCACTCAGTGTCTTCCTCTCCCCAGCTCGATGTGTTTAACAACAGCTTGAGGTGGAGCAGGGCAGCTCTGCTCCACTTCTGCCAGGGCGATGCCCCCATTTTTTTTTCAGACAGGCAGCTGTGGAATTCGTCCTCAAGGCAGCTCAGAGGTTGCTACTGCAGCTTCTCCAAACCAAGGAAAAAAAATAAAAAGAAAGCCTAAGCAAAGGTTACATAGTCACCGGCATAAATACCACTCAAATGCCTGTGCACAAGCAGCCTCCACACGCACAGGTACATGATGTCCCTGGATACAGGGTCTTAAGGATACAGTAACAATTTTYGGGCACAGATTTTTATGGGATACAATATCATGATGAATCGCCTTAAGACAGGCTTGTCTTCTGCAAAGCATGGACCTTGAGAAAGATTTCAGGATCATAGCAGACCAGCAATTGAACATGACTTCTCAGCATGGCAGTTGGCAAAAAGAAGCAGTGAGGGTTTTGGGTATACATACAGAGAGAATAGTTCTTTGGGGTGGGTCTTCTTCTGTATAGATTGTTACTTTGACTGGGGGTAGAATTGTGTGTTCAGTGATGAAACGCTTCCTGTTTGGATGATGTTGTAAAAAACTATAAAACCTGATCAAGTGTTGCAAGGGAAGGCCTCACTTAGAAATTTGAACTAATCACAGCATTTTTATTTTAATGAAGGCCAAGAGGCATCTAAGTAGCTATTTGTAATCTAGTAGAGAAAGGTGTGACAGAAACCTGCGACTGTATAATGATGTCATGTATATTTAAAGAAGCCAGACCCAGGACCTTTTAAATCCAAGAGGGATTACTGTAGAACTTAACTATATGTGTTCCTGGAAAATATCTGTAGCTAAACAAATTACTTCATGTGGTGGAAGAATAACAAATGAATTGTAATGTCTAGGACATATAAGAAGGTAGATTAAATGATACAGTCTACTACTGTCTCTTAGGATAATTAATTTTTAAGTGGGGGTAATTTAAAGTATTATTAGTACTACAATATTTGTTTTCTAAGACTTTTCTGTTGATAGAGACAAATTATAGGAAAGCAGTTTCTCTGTATAGGAGTTGTGAAATAGTACAAAGCAGAGATATGACAAAATCCCACAGCCAGTGGGATAAAAATGGCAGACTGTGGTTCATGTCTGGGAGTGAAGATACAATTTTTGAACAAATAATGCAAGAATTGAGATAAAGTTCAAAATATCGCAACTTATTCATGTCCATCTGTATTCATTAACCTCACAGCACAGTTTGGTGAATAAAACACACTCATGGTGTTATGTGTCCAAGCCAAGGCAAAGCTCAGTTTGTGCTTGAGCAAGCTGTGCAGGGAATCTGATATACACTTCTGATCTGTGGTTCTTTTGTTTGACTGTGTCTACTGCTGAAGCTCCCTACACAGCTGTTTTTCTTAAGTATGGCAAAGCATTTAGATGTTGCTGGTGGTGATTTTTAGGATTTGGTATGTGCTGCTTGTAGCTCTGTTGTCCTGGCCTGTAGCCTTGATATCCTTGTCTTGTCCATCTCCCCTTCACTTTTTCTTTCCTAAGCTCTGAGTACCATGCTTCTGATGCACTTTCAGCTCTCTGCAGTTGCTCCTTGCACTCTCTGGTATTTTTTCTCCCATGCACTTAACAGTTCTCTCATCTGCTCTTACTTCGGCACTGCATTCCAGTCAATTGGAAAATGAACAGACCCTGGAAAAATACATTCCAAAGTTCATTCAGAAGGAAAATTATGGAAAAAAAGGAAATTAAGGAAAGACTGCACTCCTGAGAAGGAAATAACATCAGTTTTGGCCTAGTTTGGTAGCTAGAGCGAGTATATTTATTGTGGTTGATGCTGTTACCAAAACTGCTTCCAATCCTCGTGCTGCTGAGCCCTCAGCCTTTGAGAATTTAGTTACCCAAGGGCAGTGTTACTATGCTACATAGACTCAAACTGAAAGGCAGCAAAGGGCTCTTTTCCCTTTGCACCTCTGCCACAGTCAGTGTCAGAAGTGTTTTTGGCACAATTCAACTGGTTCCAGTCACCTTATGCCTTAGACCTGAGAAGATGTCTTTCTCCACAGAATTGTCTCTTGGTTTTTTATGGGTTGCTGTATACAGAGGAGGTCATTTTGTATCACAGCCCTTCACAAAATGTCTACATTGTGCTCAGAGTACCATGGAAACGACTATAATCAGGAGGAAAGAAATGGTTATTTCTGAGATGCCCAAAGCCCAAAGACCCAAGCAGTCTGGACAGATTAAGATTATTTTACACCTCTACAATGCAGAATAATATCTAGTGCAGATAAACATGTATTTTAATGACTTTTTGTTATATTTTCCTGAAAACCGAATTATAAAACAATAAGCCAATCCCCAATGCCCCTTGCCCCCATTGTTCCCCCACCCCTCACTTCTTCTGATACTTTCTCCTTATGACTCCCACTGGGTAGAATCTCTTTCAGACCTCTCCCCAAGGATTTGTGTTTTTAGCTGTCGGGGCCTGTGGTTGGGAAGAGGCTAATTCTGCCCTTTCCCAGCTTTGCTGAGTGTCCCAATATGTCACAAGATATTCTGTTTATCCATTTAGAGTTGCTATATATAATCTAGAGTAGTCTTCCAAGAAGGCCACAAATTTGTGTTGTTACCAAAATTTTACATGCTGTGAAACAGAGAGATGGGGATTTAAGAAAGTACTGCTGTTAGGATAAACACATTTGGCCCATTGCATAATGTATAAAATAATCAAAAGTACTCAAAGGAGAACATGTAATCAAAGGAGATGTGTAAAGTGGTAATACCTGCACCTAATCATATTAGGTTAAAACCTTATTGCAATTCATGCCATGTTGCTGTTGTAAAATGCCATTTTTTCTATTCCCTGTGAATGCATCTCCAGCTTCAGAGTAGAGCTCTCAACTTTGATCTGAGGAACTGGTTTCCACTTATTTGTGGAAATATTTGCCTTGTTTGTTTTTCAAGCCCATGGAACTTGAAGGGAAAGTTTTGATTTTCCATGGTTCCCCTGAGAAACACTTGTTCGTTCTGCTCTTGTCCATGGGTATAAACAATCTCCCTTTGTCATTGTATAATATCTTCTGAGAGATGGGCAGCTGTATTTGCTGATGTGGCTTCTAAGCAGGAGGCTCCTGCCTCTTCTTGAATGATCTATGAAGCAAGGAGAAAAGCCTTATCATTGTCAAAAGGAATGGCAAGCTTTCTATTCATTTGTGATTTCAGCTGTAAATGGACTAAAATGACCATAAGGTTTCTGAAGTACTGATGTACTGATTCTTTCCTGTTCTTCTCTTTGCTTTTGTGTAAGCTGTGAGCAGAGGCTCAGAGACTGAAGAGGAGAGAGTATTAGCAAAACGCTGTCTGGCTGATCAGAGGAGAATGAAAGAAGAGGAAAAAAGTGGTGGGGAGGAAGAGGACATGGAGACAGGTTGTTACTGAGATGATTGTTAGCATACTGATATGTAGGTGTGTGCAGAACAGGAGAACTAGAGGCTAGGAAAATGTCCCTGGCACCATGCGCAATGCTTGTGCTATGTAATGGATAAGTTTCCTTTAACTCTTCTTTTCAATATTTCTTGGTTAATAATACTAATTCTATTAGTTAGAGTGTTACAAATAGTGAATGGGAACTTGTCATCTTCAGAGACAAATACTGCTTCCAGAATAATATGGTTCCCTCACCCTCCTCAGATATCACAGCTTGTATCTGTACAGAAGTCATGGGATAGGGGAGTARAGAGCTCAACCTATGGATCCTGGTTTCAGAAGTCTACTAGTAGATACCTAGGATATGAAACATGATTAAACATAAAAGCTGACATCACAGTGAGCTCTGTTCACATTTTTAAATTCATATAACAAAGCAGACAATTGTAACACTCTTTCCTTTTACTTGTATTGATTTTAAATTCTGCTTTGAAGAGGATTAGACTAATAAATCCTCTGTTTAATAGTGCAAGAATAGACTTGGGTCATGTTATTACAACTGTATTGGGTTTGCATGGCCAGGTTTTGGTGGCATGGGGACTGCAGGGGTTCTTCTGTGAGGAGCTACTGGAAGCTTCCCCCATGTCCAACAGAGCTAATATCAATTGGTTCCAAGACGGACCAGCTTCTGGCCAAGGCCAAACCAATCAGAGATGATGGTAGCACCTCTGTGAAAACATATTTAAGAAGAAAAAAACAGTTACTGAGCAGATATAGTTGTGCTCAGAGAAGAGAGGAGTGAGAGTATGAGACGGCAACAACTATGCAGACACTGAGTTGGGTGGAGAAGGAGGGGYAAGAGGTGCTTCAGGCACTGGAGCTGAGATTCCCCTGCAGCCCCTGGTGAAGATGATGGTGCAGCTTGTGCAGCTGCAGCTCATGAAGGACCGCAGGGATGCAGAGATCATCCTGCAGCCCATGGAGTAGACTTATGCTGAAGCAAGAGATGCCCAGAAGAAGGTTGTGATGCTGTGGGCAGCCCGTACTGCAGCAGGCTCATGGCAGGGACCTACAGACCATAGAGAGGAAAGCAGGTTTCTTGGTATGACTTGTGACTCCATGGGCTACCCATGCTGGCGCACCCTGTTCTTGCAGGGCTGCATCCCATGGAAGGAAAACATCTTGGAGCAGTTAATGAAGAAAGTAGCCTGTGGGAAGGACTCATGCTGCAGAAGTTCATAGAGAGCTGTCTCCTGTGGGAGGGACCCTATACTGGAGCAAGGCAAGGACTCCTCTACCTGAGCAGCAGCAGAAGCAACACGTAATGAACTGACCATAACCCCTCTCCCCCATCTCCCTGTGTCACTGGTGGAGGAGGTAGAGCTCGGAAGGAGGGATGGGAAAAATGTGTTTTAAAAATTCGTTTAATTTTTCTTATCTTACTCTGAATTTGGTTGGAAATAAATTCAGTTTATTTCCCCAATTCTAGTCTGTTTTGCCCATGATGGTAATCAGTGACTCCTTTTCATTGCAAGTCATTGGATGTCCTTTTATCATCCCACTCCCCTGTCCAGCTGAGGAGGGTAGTGATAGAACGGCTTTAGTGGGCACCTGGTATTCAGCCTGGTCCTCCCAGATTCTCATTGTGTTCTACCTATTTTCCTGTTACCAAAAGAGGGATTTATATTTTTGTGTGTAAATACCTCTAGATTTCATAAGTAGTCTGTTCTCATTTCAATAGTTTGTAAATGAAACTATAGGAACATCATTCTTCTCATGTACTTTGCCTCTCTCTTTCAGATGCATGCAGACAGGAAGGCATGCTGAATAGTATGTTGTTTTTTTTGCAAGAGTTCCAGGGACCATTTCTATCACTCCTACTTTACTAAATTAACTGTCAGTAAAAACACTGATGTTAACCTTCTTTCATATCAAACTATCCTTTTCTACTCAGGATGATTCTCCTTACTTTGAATCCTGGCACAATGCTCCTATTTTTTCCTATACATTTTTACAGGAAACTGGGCTTAACTAGAATGTTTCCTTGTTTCATACATACATACGTTTCTTATAAAGCTGTATTGATGAAATGCTTTTTTGTAATAACAGCATTGAAAGAATAATAAGAATCATATTGTCAGGCCTTTAATTCAGGAAAAAAAAATTGTTAAAATGAAGTATCTATCAAAATATATTTTCCACTGCTACTGTGATGTTTCAGAGCCATCCAGTTTTTCTGTCCACTGCCTCTTGACTCTTCTAGCAGATTTTCAGCCACTTTTTCTCCAGACATATTTTCACTTTTTGGTATGTGCGCCAAGAGGAGTTGCTGACCTAATGGAAGCAGTTGTGTGCTGGAGTAAAGCATTTAGGAAAAGGATAAAGGAAGCACTCCCATTCTTTTGAATGATAACCCTAAATAACATTAGGACATGTAACACCTTGCAAATACTTTGCTTTTTTTCTCCCTGTTCTAAACTTTGAAATTCTTCAGAAGTCTTGTAATAGTTAAGTTTAGCAACAAAGGCTATTCACCTGCTTGTTGAATTGTAGCTGTCACACGATCTTAAAACAGTAGCATGTATGATTGAAACATCATGCCTCTGACTGCCTTCATATACTATTAATTGACAAAAAATTCATCTGTAACTTTGTAAATGAGCTTTTACTAATCAAGTAAACTTTTAGTTCTGTCTCTTCTCTGGAAAAGAGGTTGCAGTTGGGTTTTTTCTCCTTTTAACTACAGTAATATCTTAAAACCTTTAAAAATATATGTATAAAGAATCCCAAACTTCTACGTAATGGAAAGTAGATATTTTCTAGCTGATTTTGTCATGATCATGTTATGTAAGCCTTTACAGTGAGGAGACATCAACTCTAAAATTATAATGGTCTGAAATAATTTATTACAAGTCCTAGAATATCTTTATCAAAGTAAGTAGAGAACAGTAGAAAGCTCTTGAGAGGACAAAGGTTGTTATTCTTTTGCATAGTAGGAGGCTGAAGGTATTAACTTGCCCTGGGACTTAACACCAAGGTATCTAATCTTGGAATTGGTAAGTGTTGCAAGAAACAGGGCAAGGAAGTTAAGTTGCTCCTTATTCATTTTCAGGTACTAGAGTGACATGTACACATTCATTCATTTGAAATGAGTGAAAATCTGTCTTGAAGTTAAAAGCCAGTTTGTCTAATTAACAGTCTTATTGAATTGCACAGCTTTTAAACCTTGTGCCCTGGATGACTCACAGTTTAGAGAGGGAGACTGAGATAACAGGAGAAGACAGTTAATTTTAAAGTCAAGCATTGTCATCTTATTGGTTCATAAGCTAAGATATATGTTTATTAAGACCTACAGCAGTGATTTCATTTGATAGATTGTGGTAGTAGTGGCTTTTGTTTCTGAAGGCTGGTGGGAATTTGAGTAATTTTTGAGATCATGGGTCAGGGAACTGTTTATGTTTTGACGCTGAGTTGAGTATTTATGTGGTAGTGACCTGTGAGCTGATTAAAGTTGTATGCTGGATTAGCATTAGCATAGTGTCTTACATTTTGCAGCATAAATATGTTGTCTGTTAAATTTGGATTGTCAAATTTATTCTGTGTATTTGAGCCTGTAAAAATTCCTAGTCTAATTTTAGGTTTGTTATTTAGCACCTGAAATAAATACATTTAGACTAAAAGTTTCAATCTCTGTGTTTTAAAAAATGGGTTCTGGAATTCATTCTCTGTCATTTAGCTAAACAGAACTTAATTCTCAGAAGTACTGAAAAGCTGTGCTGAATTCAGTTAAAGCTCTGGAATTCATGGATTAAAATCCTGAGGATCAAGTCAGAGAGAGTAGAAAAAGGCTGGACAGGTCAGAGAACTTTCCCACAGAGAAAGAAAAGAGAAACTGCAGGAAGACATGAACAAAAGTACCAAGCAACTGTAAAAGTCATGCTGATGATTATGTGTATTTCTTCACATGATACTGCTGAAAATTAGTTAATATTAATTCTTTTAATGGGCCATGTTTCATCCTTTATTCCTGCTGTAGATTGTGGGCAATATTTACATCTCAATTTATTTCTCAGCCCATTGGCCACAATTAAAAATGGAATTCTGCACTCTCTAGAGTCCTTGTTGGAGGCTTTCACCTTGTTGAAGAAAGGGCATTAAATGTGATGATTTATTGAGCTCATGTACAGTCCCCTGAGTCAACTGTGGCACTGAGCCAAAAGAAAGCTGAAATGATATCCAGTCTGGCAACCACTTGCACCATGAGTAGAATAAATCCTATCTCTTGACTAAAACTCTGTCTTGTTCCAGCCAAATTTGCTTGAATTCCTGATGTGTGTGGGCTCTTGGTAGCCTAAAGTTAAAGCTGTAAAAGGCAGTAGCTGCCTGCCAAGGCAGTCTGCCTTTAGGATGTTGGACTCTATATTTTTGTGTTGTCATTATGTGCCTTAGTCCATGTGTCCTAAAAGTGACAAAAATTATTTCTTACAGTTATCACACTCCATCATCAGTTGAAAATTATGTTCTGAATCATGGATGTGATGTTTGATGATTGTTCTTTCCTTACTTTTCAGATTTTTAAGACTTTTTGGTACTAAAGTCAAGCAGAAACACAGTCATAAATCTGGCAGAGGCTTTGCTTTCTTGCTTTCTTCTGCTCTGCTAAATCAGAAAAAAAAAAAAGGAAGGAATATGTGGCCATGTACAGTTACTGCCACAACATTCAAAAATTTCTTTGAGATGATTGTTCTGTGAGAGGAGATAGCAAGCCTTTATTATCATATTTGCTAGGGTAAGCTTTCCAATTCAGGCAYGGTGAAAACTTGCACCAGTTCAGTGACTCCAATCTGTACAGATTAAGTATTTATTGCTGTTACTTATTAAACCCTAGTCGCATAATTGTTTCTGTTCATAATTGGAACTCCTAGTATATTCCACTCATTGTAGTGTCCTTCAAGACTTCTTTTCAATTACTGAAGCTGTGCTGTCCATATGCTATGATTTGCCAGGTTTGGTTTTTCAGAGCTCAGAAATGTCTTTAGCCTATATTACTTCCATAGCATAACATCCTTGTGGTGTCCAGCAGTGATTACATGTAAAAGCTGCTTTTGGAAACCATATCCCTTGACAAATCCAGTTCATTAGGGTCATGCAACTTATATAAAAAATGTACCGTTTCCTTGCTTGAAGGATTTTTCAGTCTATCTCAAACCTTATTTGCATTGAATTTTTTGACTTCTTCTTGGCTATCTGCTGTCTGTGTCATCAATATATGATTCAACACAGAAAAATTGAGTAGACTGAAAATGAAAGAAATTGATTCTCTTTATGTGTTCATATCCCAGGCAGTCTGTTGTGTACCTGTGAGACAGAACTGTCTTGTCTCTGTCTTACTGAGATACCACAGACTGTTGCCTTTGTTTTCGAAAGATTGTGAGCAGAAGGGAACGTGGCAAAATTTATAACTGGGCAGCATTCATAATTTTATCCTTACTTAAAGATAAATGGGCCTGTGAAATGTATTTCCCAGGGCTGCGGTGGTGGTGAAGTCACAATTTCACCACTAAAATCAAGTAGAACACCAGCAAACAATAAAGATGCACTCCAACGTTCATCAAAGTCAATAGGAAAGACCTTTTGACKTTAAAGGGCATTGGACTGAACCCTGCAAGACCATATTAAAACACGTAGAAGTGATTAAGTACTTATTCTTACTATACTGCAGTAATAAAGTTACAAAAATAGTAGGTGGATTTCAATTTAACCCACTGCACACATTTTATTGTTTTGTGTTTAYTTGGTTGATTGCATACAGTTGGATTAGGTGGCAATTTGCCTGATGGTTTGTGTTTGACTGTTGCTGTATGGCATGCTCTTTTATAGTGTTGTTTCTCTATATACAAAGTCTTCACGTAGGCTGATAACAATCCTTACTTAATACAGTTGATTTTCTGTGAGAGCAAAACTATCAGCTTCTGTGAGTTGTAATGTTGTTATTTAGTAGTCTCAGTATGGTAAAATGCCTACCCTAGGAATACAGCTGAGAAAGGGGCTGCAGCCATGAGTGTCTCTTCTGCTGAGAGGATTAATAGTGCTGCAGATCATGCATAGTCCCTTTTATGGGAGTGGAAAGAGGTCAAGGTATCACTACTGCTGTCTGTTGTTGATCAGTGCTCTTTACCAAGAGAGCACAAATCACTCCAAGCGATGTGCAGTCTAAACTTCAGAGTACTGGCAGACATTCACATTAAAGGGCTAGCTGAAGGTGCAGGAGGGTAAATGTCATCCAGCCTGATATTTGCTATTATTCATCCAACTAACCAAAGACTTGGGAATTTGGTTAGCCACTAATCTTTGGCTTCAGAGATCTGTGGACAGTCAACATATTGGAGAGAGCAAATGGTTGTCTTGAAACAGATCAAACAGGGTGGTCTGAAAGGCGTTTAGTACCCAGGTTTCCCACATCTGGAAGATGTAATTTTAAAGGCATTGCATCTCAATTGCTTCTTGTGGTTGGTGGGCTGTGTTCAGAGAAACCCACTAACCAGTGCAAGGCAAAGTTGAGAGCTGGCCTATGTGAAGGTTTGATGTGCTTACTTATGGGATTTATTTATTGCCTCAATATAATCTGCGCTGAATTAATGCCATGTTTTTAAGTAACTAAAATTTAAGAGGAATGTTTGCCTATGAAAAGGTAGAACATTTGCACTTAGGTTTTCTGGTAAATTAGATTTTGGAATTCAGGACTGAACAGAACACAAGGAGCACTTTGTCCTGGCACAGCACTCTGGATTTAGGCATTGCATGTTATGACAAATTTTATGGCTTGGGTTCCAGCAACAAGAAAAGGTGATCCTTTTGTCTTATCAGCCAGATAACACGGCACCATTCTATACACCTGGTATGAAGCCTACAATAGGCAAGTAAAGAAACTGAAAAACTTCCTTCTTTTACAAACTGAAAGTGTTGCTGAGCTGAAGATGGGGGAAACTATAAATTTTGCTTTGAGAAACATACTGGAAGATGGATTTTCTTGCCCCTGTATGTCTGTAACCCTATTTTATCRCCACTTTAGTACCTTTATTTATCCATTCATTTCAGTGATATTGTAAAACAACAAGGGAAGATGGAGTTTTCTGTTCTTTGAATGAATAGAGCTCACTGAAGGTGATCTCAGTCAAAGTCTAGGATTTTGAAACCCCAAAGATGAAGATTATTTGATCTTTGCTTTTGCAGGAATAATTTAATTGCTTTCCATTTTTGAAATAAAAGATTTTAATTGAAAACCACTCRATTTATAGGTGGACAAAATATTCCACTGCTTTTGTGCATTGAAGAGTAGATTCCAAAAGAATAACTTTAAAAAAAATTAAGCTTCTGACTTTTTCATTGTAATATGCTTATTCCTGTTTGACCTGGAGAAAGATAAAGGAAGTAGAGAAAGTAGAGAAACCTGTCTGCAGTGTTGAATCTGGTTTAATTGCATGTTTAATTAAATGATCTTGTTTAATTGAATGTATAATTGTTGTAGATAGAAACTTGCTTGGCTATATGCATAGGTGAAATATGTGTTTGTCTTCTTGTACAGAAAAGAGTCAAGGACGTCATCTCTCCAATTGTATTTGAAGCATCCTACAGTCTTGGGGAACATGTGATAGAAAGAGGAAAAGAGGACAAGGAACTAASTGCTCTGAAGCCCATTCTTCGCTGGAAGAAAGGACAAAAGATAGCACAAAGGAATCAGGTCAGATTTGGACTACATTATTTCCCAAGAAGGCCTGTGGCTGAACTTACAGCAGAGATGGCTCTAAAAGTGGATTTTTGTACAGTCTTGACTATTGCTAACTTCAGTGCTGCTCTGTGACGTAGTAAAGGCTTGTGCCTCCGAGGCTGGGCAGCACTACATGAGGTCACTTTCTTGATCAGGGTGTTTGTTCTGGGAAGGGAAAGATGAGAAAGGTGCTACTCCTTCTGGTTCTCCCCTTAACGTAGGAGGTTCTTGTGAAAGGCTTGGTCCTGGCCTTCTTTCCAGGTTAAGCCTTTGTTAGTGCAGAAGGGGACATGAGACTGTCTGAGGGGAGAACAGTGGGCAGAAGAACAAAAAGTTTTCCAGACTGAACTATCCTCTTTTCTTGAGGACTTCACACATCCAGTCATGTGGCAAGAGAAACCTGCTCCTGCTGTTACTGTAGAACATGCCGTGCGAAAATAGGATGGTTTCATTTCCCCTCCACTCTCCTCCCTTCCCCTGCCCTCCCCGCCTCTTTTTTTAGCTATGAGAAGTCTGTCTGGAGTAGATGGTTAGATCTGGTTTTTAACCTTAACAAATTAATTTTCTGTTGATACGATAGCATCATCATCTGTAGCATTACTTTCTGATTCTGCTTTTAAGACCCCTGAATACTACTTAAAAAATAGTAACTAAAACATTTTATTTGCTTCCCTATATAATCAAGTGCTTTGAACTGTGTTTGGTTATAATCCTTGACCTTCAGAGGCATGAATTTTTATTCAAGTATGCTTTATTTTTATAAATTTATGCATGAAAGATGCATTCAAGAATTACTTGTTTTTATGAAGAGGGAATGTGGGGCTGTTGTGTATATGAATTTTGTGTTGTTGCAACAATATGATGGGAATTTATGGAGAACTTTGGAACTTTAACACTGCTGTAAACCTGATTACATGAACAAAGCTTCTTGTATTTTTTATTAGTGAGCTTAAACTCAAAAGATCACATCTTGCCCTGCAGGTGAGTGTCAGATTGATGTTGAAATACCTAAATGCTGAGATTATAAAGCAGGAACAAAAATACTTTGGGAATTTCTCTGACTTGTTTTCTTTTGCAATTTGGATGGGAAGGAACCAGTTTAACAATCCCTATTCATTTGTTTTCCAGATGTTGTTCAATTAGATTAGTAAGAAAAGGGTTTTGACACTGGGTATGCTGGCAAGTGTCCTTTCAGCCAAGGATGTGACAAGAGTTAGTGTGGCAGTCATAGTAACAAAGTCCTTATAAAGTAGCGTCAAGGCATGGTGCTGGGGTCGTCAAAGACTAAGTTCATGGGAAAACTGGAATGTAGTGTTCTCTCTCATAGAAGTCTTGTTATCTTGTAAGTCAAAATAGTTTTAAAAGGCCAAAAGGGACAGTAGGAACCAGAATTATTATAATAAAGGGTCTACATTTTCAAAGAATCTAATGATTATGAAGGAACCTTACATTTTGGAAGTCCAGTTCAAGACTCTAGTGTTTTCTGTTTTTAGAAGGTAAGGTACAGGTGAGATCAGGTAAACAAAATTAATGTTAATGTAAATAGTAATGTCTTTAAATATAGCTAGTTTTGTGTTGTTTTCAAAAGCCCTAGATCTTGCTGATCCAGAAGTGACTTTCCATTAGCAACAAAGAGGCTACACATTTATTTTCGTATACTCACTGTATAAATACATGTTAACCAAGAAGGAGAAAGCTATCCTGCCAAATACAGTGGGGATTTGTTCTTCGTAGTATCCAGTAATGGATCTTAGAATTCAAAATGTGATAGGCTAGAATTCTGCCTGTTCTAAATACTGTAATAAAATCACCAGCTACTATGTGGGTGGAGATACCACTTTGTTTTAGGAAAATATTCTCAGTAGATTTAGTTCTGTCACTGTCTCCAGGACTTTGTGAGTGCCAAAACTGTTTGTTAGTTAAAAGAAGAGATAGAAAATGTCCACAACCTTCTCTTCCTACTATGCCACTGACTTGCAGTGAAAATTTGTGCCCAGTGTTGCACTTCTGGGTGAATGAGACTGCATGTTTCTTGGATGAACTTCACCTTTTTAAAGCAGGGGTCTGTTTTTTGAAATACTTGTGTTTGAAAAGCTGGTTAAATAAATTAATTAGCTTGGTTGGCGGGCATGAGAGAGTATAGAAGGATTTTCATGGAGCTGATTTATGAACAGTGATCTTTGGTTTGCTGCACAAATAATGCCATTCTGCATTTTAAAACATGCACATGCACCTCAATCTCAAACTGAGAACAAAGAAATGACAGATCTGGACAGGGTGAAATGCAGTGTCCATACACACAGCATGGTCCAGGTTTGTCAGTGGTGTCTTCTCCAGAGAAGAGATCCCTGTGTTCTATCTTGAGTCAGGTCTTGTCATGGTCTGCAAGCTGAGCTGTGCCCATGACATTTCTTGGCATTGGAATGACATCTTTATTCTGGCAAGCTGTTGAAATGGCTCTTGGTGTGATTTTAACCTATGTCAACTGCTGCATTCCTAGGCATCGGTCAGGAGTTAGGATGCTCCTGTCTTGGAGGCAAGGGCAATTCAGTTTACTGGTGCAGCTGAGTAACTTAGTACATGTGTCAGTAGTTGGGCAGGTGCTACATTTGAAGATTAGTTGACTTTTACCTAGGCATATTGGACATCCTCGGAAGACTGCAGGGATCAGTCTAATTTCCATGTTCCATATGAAATAACTTGCCACAAAACTCCTTCCTCCTTGGCAGGGCAAGCTCCCAAATTACCTTTTGCATTTACTCTTGCAGAGATTATGGGCCACCGTTCCTGCCTAATTGTGATTGTTTTCTCTTTGGTTGGAGTGGGATTGCTGAAAGCAATCTATATTCTTCCCCCTGTCATCCCTTCAGTGGCATCTCTTCAATGCTCTCAATGAGTTTGGTCAGCTGAAATAATGGACAAATGACTGTATTTGGCTTAGATGGCTTGACAAGTGGCAATGTGTTAGTCAGAGTCTTCCACTCAGCGAAATGGATGAATTCCCCTATAGTTCTCCTCTGCTGGAAAAGTTTGGTTTACAATCTTCCTCAGCCTATAGCACTGCAAGGGGTTGTTGTGACCAAGATGCAGAACCCAGAATTGGTCTTGTTAAACCTCAAACCATTGGCCTCAACCCATTGATCCAGATCTAGATGCAGAGCTCTCCTACCCTCTAGCAGATCAACACTCACACTCAACTTGGTGCTGTCCACAAACTTACTGAGGGTGCATTTGATCCCCTTATCCAGATCATCAATAACCATACTTAACAGGACTGGTCCCAATAGTGGAGACCTGGAGAACCCCACTAGTGTCTGGCCATCGATTGCTTACAAAACCATTCACCACCACTCTCTGGGCCCGGCCACCCACCCAGTTCTTAACACAGCAAAGAGTGCACCTGTTCAAGCCACAGGCTGCCAGCTTCTCCAGGAGAATGTTGTGGGAGATGGTGTCAGAGGTTTTGCTGAAGTCCAGATAGACAACATCCACAGCCTTTCCCACATCCACCAAGTGGGTCACCTGATCATAAAAGGAGATCAGGCTGGTTAGGCAGGGCCTGCCCCTCGTAAACCTATGTTGGCTGGGCCTAATCCCCTGGTTGTCTGGTATGTGCCATGTGATAGTTGCCATTTTCCTAACTTGCTGGAAATGAAACTTGAGATGATTTCACTAAAGAGGTAATATAAGAGCAGATCTTTATTTGAAGATTTTCAGAGGCAGTTATGGAAAGATGTCCAGAAAAGCCCACCCCACAGAGATGAGTACATATTTGTAGGTCTTAGGAAATTAGAATAATTGATAAAAAGCACYCATTAGGAGGACAAGTGGTGATTCAATTTCTTCCCAGGTCAAGCTCCTTCTCTGGAGCCCTGTCTTGTTACTAGCTGTACTTAGTATCTCAGAGTTGTTCTTGGGTTGGTTTCCAGGAAAAACCAAGATAGCACAGGGGCTTTGCACCTCTCAGAGCTTGGAGCTCTGGAATTTGTTTTGTCTTCCTGCCTAGCGAAAGGCCATGGAAAATTACTGGGAAAACTAAGTACAAGTACAGTAGACTACAGAGGTATAAATACATGAGCGAAGAATACAGGAACATATAAAAGAAAAACCCTAACTGGCGTCATGATCACACTCAAGATGATCAGTTCCATAATCGTGTCAGGCATCAAGATCAGGCTAGCAGGCCTGTCATTTCCTGGATCCTCATTTTGGCCTTGTTATGGGTGGGCATCACATTGTCCAGCTTCCAGTCACCTGGGGCCTCCCCAGTTAGCCAGGACTGATGGTAAATGATGGAGAGCAGCTCTTCTGACAGCTTTCTCATCAGCCTAGGATGGATCCCATCTGGTCCCATAGACTTGTGAGTATCAAAGTGGCTCAGCACATCCCTGACTGCTTCCCTTTGGATTACAGGGGATCAATTCTGCTTCCTGTCTCTGTCTACCACCTTTGGGATCTGGTTGCCATGAGGATAACTGGCCTTACTGTTAAAGAATGATGAAAAGAAGGCATTAGGTACCTCAGCTTTTTCCTCATCCTTGGTGACTATGATCCCCTTACATCCAATAAAGAATGGTGATTTTCATTGGCCCTCCTTTTGTTGTTCATGTATTTATAAAAACATTTCTATTATCTTTTACAGCAGTGGCCAGATTAAGTTGTAGCTGAGCTTTCACTTGTCTAATTTTCTTTCTACATGGTATAACAATATTCATATACCCTGCCTGACTGCCACTTCTTCCAAAGGTCATAAACCCAAATTCCAGTGAAAGCTCCATGTTCAGCCAGGCTGTTCTTCTTCCCCAGTTCATCTCTGGGCACACAGGGAGAGTGTTTTCCTAAACCTTTAAGATTTCCTTCTTAAAGTATGTCCAGCTTTCCTGGACTCCCTTCTTATTAAGGATTGTTTTCTAGGGGGCTATCTTAACTAGAGTCCTGAACAGGCCAAAGCCCAGCCTCCTGAGATCCAAGGTGGAGGTTTTGTTGACCCCTTCCTTACTTCACCAAGAATTGAATACTCCATTAGGTCATGGTCACTGTGCCAAAGATGTCATCTGACCACCATATTTCCCAACAGCCCTTCTGTTTGTAAAAAGCAGGTCTAGCAGGGTCCACCTCTTGCTAAACTCACTTACCAGTTGTGTCAGGAAGTTGTCTTCCACACACTTGAGAAACCTTCTAGACTGCCTCCTCTCCACTGTGTTGAGTTTCCAGCAGGCATCCCACAAGTTAGTCTCCCACAAGAACAAGGGCTWGCAATTGTGAAACATCAGCCAGAGGCTTAGAGAATAGTTCATCCATCCCCTCATCCCAGCTGGGTTGTCTGTAATAGACTCCTATCAGGATGTCTGTGTTGTTGGCCTCCCCCCTGATTCTTACCCACAGATACTCAATCTTGTCATCACTATCCTTGATAGACAGTTGAAAGACTGCTTAACATACAGAGTCACACCATCAGCTCTTTCTCCCTGCCTCTCATAGAATCATAAAATTGTCAAGGTTGGAAGACACCTTTAAGATCAAGTCCAGCAATCAACCCAGTACTATCACTGCAACCCCTAAACCACTAAACAACATCAATTTACTAAACAACACCAATGCCAGATCCAGATCCAGAGGTGTCCTTAAACACCTCCAGGGATGGTGACTCCATCAGAGCCCTGGCCAACCTTTTCCAATGCCTGACCACCCTTTTTGTAATATCTAATCTGAATTTCATCTGTCTCAGCTTAAGGACATTTCCACTGCAGGCACAGTAGAAGAGACTGGCCCCCACCTCACTACAGCCTCCTTTCATGTAGTTGTAGAGACCAATGAAGTCCCTCCTGAGGCCCTCTTCTCAACAAACCCAGCCCCTCAGCCATTCCTCATAAGACACTTTTTCCAGACCTTTCACAAGCCTTGTTGCCCTTCCTTGAAGATGCTCTAGCATTTCAATGTCCTTTTTAAAGTGACACGCCCAGAACTGAACACAGTACTTGAGGTATGGCCTCACCAGTGCCAAGTACAAGAGGGTGATCTCTGCCCTGGTCCTGCTGGCCACACTGTTCTTCATACAGGCCAGCATGCCATTGATCTTCTTGGCCACCTGGGCACACTGCTGGCTCATGTTGAGCATTCTCTGGTCCCTTTCTGCTGAACAGCTCTTGAGCCACTCTTCCCCAGTCTTGTAGTGCTGCATGGGCTTGCTGGAACACAAATGCAGAATCCAGCACTTCCCCTTATTGAACCTCATACTGTTTTTCTCAGCCCATTGATTGAGTCTGTCCCCGTCTATCTGCAAAGAGCAGATCAACCCTCCCACCCAATTTGATGTGTCCTGCAAATTTATTGAGGGTACACTCTATGCCATCATCCAGATCATCAATAACTATTTTTAAAAGGACCAGCCCTAAAACTGAGCCCCAGGGAATGCCACTAGTGACTGGCCACCGACTGGATTTAGATTCATTCGTTTTAAGTCTCTGGGTCCAGCTGTACAGCCAGGTTTTTACCTATTGAAGATTCACCTTCTGAAGTACTTGTAGCCATGATTTGGAGCACTCCAGTCTTGTGAGTCATCCAACTTCACTTCCATGATGGCAACTACATCATAGCTTTCCCGCTGCACAATGGCCTCCAGCTTCTCTTGTTTGATATGATACTGTGTGCATTAGTGTAGATGCACTTCAGCTGGGCTGCTGATTTCACCCTCAACAGTGGTATGCTGCCCCTAGGCTCATCTCTAATGAGCCTGGTCTTATTCCCTTCCACCTTCAAACCTAGTGCTTTGATGAAGTCTGTGTGGAGCTCAGGGAGCTTGATAGCTAACCTTTATCCCCTACCCATGCAGTACCAGTACATTGGTTTCACTCCCCTACTATTCCTGCCTTTGTCATGTGTGTTCACTCTACCACTCATTTAGGGGTATTGCGGAAATCAYGTATTCTCATTTCAGCCAGCACATCTGATGAAATCCTGGAATGTTTTTCACATAATAATAATTGCTCTTCTAGTGGGAATTTAAATCAGCCACTTTGGCTCAGGAGCATATATAAATGGACTGTTTCCATGAGTAGTATAGTAAAGCATGGGATACCTCGAAAAACTCAGTCTATATTTCTTTTTCTATGGTCAGTAGACATGTAGGTAATAGCTTTATTTTTCAGGCAACTTGAAGATTTAAAATGAAAATAAATTCAGGTCTAAAATTAAGCTCCTGTACTGATACTTAGGCRCATTGATGTAATTGGTTTGTAAAGCTATAAACAGAAAATACTTCCTAGCAAAGTTAGTGAGAGCTGCTTACAGCTCAGCATTTGAAAATTGGATCATAGATCGTGGTTTCTAAATAAGAGCCAGGAACTCAGCTTCACCAGATAACATGTTTATAATCAGATTGCATCAATGTCTAAAAACTAAAGAATTATTAGAATGACAAGCCCCCTTATTGAATTGTTTTGTGTTACTATCATGATCTAATTGCTAAGTCATCTCTTCACATACCGCAGGGTTGGTGACAATTTACTGGAAATCAGTGTAGAGATTACAGAGTACAGAGTACTGTATTCTTATTCCTGATTATTTTGCATAGTGTAGGTATTCCTGCAGAAGCCCATGGCACAGTTTATGAAATTAAAGGAATGGATCCTCAAATACCAAAGGCCAGCTCTGCCATTTTTTAAGGGACGTCATCTCAACCTTTTGTAGACTGATGTGTGAGGAAGTTGCTAAACGTCTGATCTAGAGTGAATCACTGTTCTCTTATCCAGTCCATAAAATGACGTTTTCAAGGGTACTTTTGAGAATTCTGTTTCTCTCCCTTCTCTTCAAATACTGACCTTCAGCTGTTGCTTTTCCTTTCTGTGAAAGCATAGGCAGAATTCTTATAAGAATAGTGCTGGAAACCTGTCTAACTCTTGATAGTTCAGTTTGGCTACAACCTGAAATTTCCATGTGCTTTCCTGAATTTTGGTAGGTTGGATATTTTAAAAAGCTTTTTCCCCCCCTTAATTTATTGAAAGACGTCCAGTATTTTCTGTGGACTGGAGTGGCACAGAGAATACTTTATTTTTTATGTTTCCTGTTCTCTTCTCTACTTCCAGAAACRTAGGTTTGTTTAATTTTAGATAGCCATTGAAAGAAAGTGAAGCAGTTTAGTAAGCCTGGTATGAAATCATAGATCACCTTCCTCAGAGCACAGAACTCTGATCATTAGGCTGAAGCCAGGTTCCTTCTTACTTCTTTTACCTCCTGTCAGCTTGCAGTAGAGTCCACTACCAGCAAGAAGGAAAAGGAGAATATCTACATGCTCAMTACCCAACAGCTTTATTCTTAGGATGGCTTAGGATGCAAGAACTAGAGATTTATCCCTTTCCTACTTTCTCCTACATTTACCCCTGGCCTTTACCACAAAATGTGGAATTTGGTCCTTATGCTTCCCTTCAAGAGGCATAAAGGACAAAAGATACTTGCTCTGAGGCCCTGATCTACCTATGTAGACATATTCCCTTCCGGATCAGCTCTAGATCTCTCCTTACTGCAGGTTTGATTGTGTACAGATGCATCTATTCACTTTTTACAATGAGTGTACTTCAATGTAGGCTTTTTGGCTTACCCTCTGGAGGACGTGGATGCCATGCATCTTTCCTAACCCCTCAGGGAGATACCTGTCACATTACTGGACCCAAGAAGCATAATCTTTTTTACTCCGAAAAGTTGCCATGCAGACTTTGAGAAAACTGTGTTTGTCAGGAAGGTTTGGTGACTTGGTGGGAACTGCTCTGGAACAATTTCCCAAAGCTGTTGTGTTCTGTGCAGCAGTGGAGAGAGTGCAGAAAGGAATTGTGAACCCTGGAAATGCTGGGTTTTGTCTCTGGTTTGCTGAACATCTGGTGATAGCAGGAAGTCGGAAAGACTCACTGAGAATGAACTTTATGCTAGTTTTGTGTTTATACAGTGATGATTTGTCCTAGAAGCATTGAGATTATCCTGTGCCTGTTACTGGGCACACAAACACCTATTTTTCTCGTGAAAATGCTAGACAACTATGTGGTGGCCTTGAGATAAGAGATGCAGCTGTGTTTCTCATGGCCATTTTTGCCCTGATCTCCACCCCTCATCTTGTACTCCTCATTTTTTCATGTATGTATTTCTTATGTAAGGAAGCTTCCTGGCCATCTCTATATATATTCAAATCTGTGAGGCACTTGGTACAATGTTAGTGGAATACAATTAAATTCATAAAACCACTGTTCAGAATTGCTCCTCTTCACTTTGGGTAACAGTAATGGCAAAAATTATGAGCTACTTCCACAGTTAGTTTCATCCTACTTCCTTTTTTCAATTGTGAATAACACATACAACACATAGATTACCTTCTTCAGCAATTTAATATTTAAAGAGCTCTATAAATCCTCAAAGCTGGTATTGTAAAGATGCAATCACTTTAAAGATTGCTTGGAGTTAAAATTATGGGTAATGCTGTAGTAGGTGCTGCACCATATCCCAGGAATGGACTCCTGCTCTAACAACATGCAGTTAGGTACAGTTTCTGGCCCAGAGAAATTGCAGCTCAAGTAGACCATGTAAGGGCACAGTAACAATATACAAGTATTTTCACAAATGCTATGATGCCTTAAACTGTGTTTACTTCCTAATTGTTTGGGAGGAATTTAAACAGCCAGGAATTAGTCAACTGGAAAGGTAGAAGTATCAAAAGGGTGGGGAAGAAAAGGCTCATTTAGCAGAGAAGAAAACGGAGGAAATAGACTGTGAGGAGCTGGAGGCTCAAGAGTCTAGAAGACATATAAAAAGGGAAGGTGGAGTAGAGTCCAGGTAGACCAGGGAAATAGTGGAAAATAGCAAAACAGTTCACAGATGTTATTAACCTGGAACTGAGCTGCTGAATCAGTTGTGCCTGCATCCGTGCATCCTAGGAGCCTGTTGGACTGGAAATCCAGACCAGCCAGCTGCTTTAGGTGAGAGAGCTCCCCCTAACCTGAACAGGTTTAAGATTCTTCACAGAAGCAAATGATTCACTCCTACACAGCTACAGATCCTGGAACTCAACATCCTTAATTTCTTTCTCCCAACCCAGTGTTGTGTAGAAACCTGAGTATCTATGACCAGGAAACACTCCCAGTGTATTTCAAAGTAGCTCGCTCTCTAATACATGACATGCTGGAAGAGATACATTCTCAGCGATTTTAGAAAATGAAGTATTTGTTCATTCTTTCTGAGTAATGGTAACTACAGATTTAGTAAGAAAATTCCAGGATTATTAAATAGTTGCTTAAATGTACTTACAGTATTTTATACTTTGAAAAGTACAGATAATTTCTTTGATTGATGTGTTCACTTTGCCAAGATTTCTGCAATTCAAACAGAGAAACTGACAGGCTAGAATTTTTTTACAGTTTATTATTCTTTCTCCTCTGAGGGTTACCAGCAATTTTTCCTATGTGAAAATACTACAGTGATTTGAGGATCAATTCTGAGGACTTTTGAAACAATACCTCTGAAATGTGCCATGTTTGAGAGGGAAGCCTAGTGCCAGTTCCTGTCTCATGATTTATTCTTGTCCTTTGATTGTGGCAGTCTTTATTAAGGACAAAGGGTAAGTTCAGTTGCATTTCTAAATCCCCAAAGAATTTCACTTCTGAGATTCTGAGAAAGCAAAAGGTAGGGAAGAAAAATGAGAGAGCAAAGTAAATAGCCTGGATCAGCTGGCCACCTTCCACCTTTCTTCTTTTGAAACACTGTACAACCTATAGCACAGTTTGATATCTGTTATCAAACTGATGCCTTAAAGAACTTAGAAATAAAACAATACACTTTCAAGACAATCTTAATATAGGAGGTAATATAAAGGCTGATCTTCATTGGAGGCCTCTAGGAACAGATATAGAAAATGCCCACCCCCACACAGGGTAAAAACAGTTTTATAAGTTTAGCAAATTAGCATAACTAACAAAAATCTCCAATTAGAGACAGAAGTGGTAAGGTAGTTCCCACTTAGTTCGCCTCTTTTCTAAATCCCCCACCCTTAGATAGGAACTAAACTTTTTTTATGAAAATGTGTCTTGAAGAGCTGGTTTCAAACTTGGCTCCTAGGAAGAACCAAGACAGGGTAGGGGCCCTGGACGCTTGGAGGGGCTTGGAGTATCTGGRATGTATTTTGTCCTTCTGCCTATCAGGGAAAAAGGTAGGGAAAAGTACTGGAGCTAGCTAGGAACTATATAACCATACAAAAATAGCTATATATTAAACTATTAATATATTTTAAGGAAATACAAAAGCAAAAAGGCAAAATTCATTTGGGCATCACAACAATTAAGTTCATAAACATCCACTCCTTTTTGGTGAGCTCACACAGCACAGAAAAAGGAGAACAAACTGCCTGCTTAGTCAAGAACCTTCCTGGAAAGCAAAGGACTAGAAGTGTCTATTCCCTCTGGGCTTAAGATTCAAGTCTTTTTCCAGTCTTGATATAGTTGGGCAGAGCTCTTAAAAAACATACTAACTCAGTATGGTTGGCTTTTTTTGCCTTCTCAGTCTCTCTAACCCAATCTGACCGTTACATGTATCCTGTACAGATTTTCCCTGTCCCTGTGTTTGTGATTGAAATATATTTACTTTGGTAATAACAGTCATGAAGCCTGTAGAAATGAACATTCATTTTAAAGGAAGAGATAAGTGGATTGTCAGGTTTCCTAGCTGAACAGTGTTGGCAACATTCATATTGGGTATTTGAATATTTGGTAGGCTGAAGAGCATTATACCTCTGAAAGAATGAGTCTTCCAGCCTGGAAAGTCTAGCCCTATGTTTAGAAAGGTGTTGGTCTGTGGTCTAAACGGCAGGGGAAAGTAACAATGACAGTAACAATAATCTAAATGGCATATTGGTTTCTTTGATGCAAGGAGCATGTTCCTGTCCTCTTCTTTCACTTTCTGGTGGCTGTCTCGTTTAGCCATGGTAAACTACTCTGCTTAAATAGTAGGCCCATATGTTGTCCTTTCATAAATCCTAGCTTTATCACTCTGTTACATCTCTTCAGTATTACCAGAGTTCACAAGGTTGACAATGGTTCCATTATTTGAGACTATCACTGATACATAACAGTCTTTCTAATTTTCTACTGCTTGCATGATGGCAGAAATGTTTCCTGCCATATATCGAATCTAGGGAAAAGGTATGCTGTAGGAGTTCCTTACTTGCAATCCTTAGGACTGAAAATAGTTTCATAAATACTTCATATTATGTTTCATTTTTTATCTACATAGCTGGGGAAGACAAGAATGCCAGAAATATGGTATTAGCAGTTACCTCTGTCAGATGAGAAGGGAGAATGGATTGAGGAAAACCTCTGAGAGAGAGTCTGGATTTGATGAAACTTCTTGTTCAGTTAGAAGATGATAAAACCAGTTCTGACAAAGATAAGATTTGCCTCAACTTGAATTTCTTTAACACTCACGCCATATATCCCTGTATCCCAGATTTTGGTCTTGTTTTTATTTCGCCCAAGCATGTTCCTTCTTTGAATTTTGATCTTACTCTTTTCATGTTTTAACAGTTTTTTCCTCTGTTTTTCACAGACTGTTTTTGAAAGGAACTGTCAATCTGATGACTGTGCTGCTGATTTGAAACTTCAGGGTAAATTATTGCTATCTAGGTGAGTAGGTAAACTTTTATTTTCTTTCTTGCACAGTAGTATGCCATTCATTTTATGTGGAATGCCATTGGAAAGTCAAAATACAAACAGAGATGTTTTAGATCAAGACTAGAAAGATGGTGACAGTGATGTCACCTTTAGTGCAAAAGGTCTTGAGATGTTCACAGAATCTGAATTCTTGTGGTGGGAGGCTCTAGTCACATAAAGTGCAAGACACCTTCACTTTAACAGTCACAATGGACAAAAATAAAGAAAATAAATAGAATAGCAGAGAGAGACAAAGAAAGTAAAAATGCATGCTCAAGTCAAGTACCAATGTGGAACACGTAATTTTTCAAAAAGAATAAAATACTGTTCATGACATGGTAGGAGTAAAACTGCCTGCAGAAAAGTTCTGTCACACGTAAGGTTTCAAAAAACCCCTCTGAAGGTGGCAAATTATCTTCAAACTACTGTTTTTGTTTCTCAACTTGCAGTTTTGCAAACTCTTCTGAATACTACTACTTTCAAATTCTTCTTGTTACAACTTGGGGATGAGTGTCTGATTTCAGTTTCTTCTGGGATAATAAAACTTATCAAATAGAGCAGAGTTGAAGTTTATGTTCTGTCTCTTGTAACTGCTGTTATGAGTAAGGTGTGGTGGTTGACTCACGCAAATGAGGAGTTGTTGAGTGTGGTGGGGAGAGGTTCTGTTGGGGTTGGCGGTTCTTTCAACATGTACGTTTGTTGTTGCAGTGTGGTATTGAACCCTTTTCTGTTCTCCCTTTAATCCTCCTTGCCCTGTGAGGTGGCTGCCGGGCAGCTCTGGCTGACAGGACTGCCGGGGCATGTGGGGGAGGGCGCGTGCTTGCCCCTCGTGGGAGATGGCAGGGAGTGGGGGACACTTGTTGCTGGAAGGCCTGGCAGGGTAGCATCGCACCACCAGTCAAGATGCAAGAAGAGCTCCATCGATGAAAGGCATGGGAGGACATATAAGGACTGCTCACAAATATTAATGAAGCTGATGCAATCTTGAGCATATAAAAGGCAGAGACACTGCATTGTAAGCTGAGCCTCTGGTGAGCAGGGGGAGTGCTACTATGCTCCCAGCACTGTTCTCCCCCTTTGCTTTTTAATTTGAATGGGTCCTAATTAAATTTTCTTTACTCATTCCTGCATGAGGTGTGAGTCATTTATAATACTGGTGATCCTAGGAAAAAGCCTATTATTTTGCCTGGACTCAATTTGGGTATAAATCAGACTAAAAGTGAGAATCACATGACTTCTCTTTCCTTTTTTTTTTCCCCAGTATTTTTAAAGATAGAAATGCTGATGAGAGTTATTCAGTTGTGTGTGCCAGAGATTTTGCTATTTGATGGAGAATCTGTGAAGTGCTTTGCTCTCAGGTTAGGAGAGTGAAAGACAAAAAAGAAACAAACACAACAACAAAAATAGAAGAAATACTAGTTACAGATATGTTTAATATAGATCTACAGCATGCTGTAGCAGCACTTGGAGACAAAACTGAACCAGAGTCAAGTCTGAGAAGTTCTGGACTTTTCCAGACAGGATTGAAATCCACATGAATGTTTTAGGGGGTTGGCTAGGAGCAGGCTAGGTAACAGGCTACAAAGTCCAAGGTTTGGCTGCAGTTAGTCTGGATACTTGACTCAATTTTTGTGTTGAGCAAAATCTGTTGAGAGCTAGATAGGTGTCTGTGTGGATTAGAAAACCTAGTGAAGGATTTTGTGCCACATTTGAGGAATAAATAGCAAGGGAGATCCTTGCTATCCTAGAATTTGTCAGTCAGGTGTATAGTAATCATTGCAGTAAGAGCTGCAGTTGGGATTGGACCACTAGGCTGTTTATTTTTACAGCTGTTATTTATGTTATCTTGGCAATTTATAAGTCTCACCTGTCATAAGAGCTTAGGATATTCAAATAYAGTTTCTACATTTGTATAGAAGAATATTCAACAAATGCTCTCAAATTTGCTTTATTCAGTCACAACCTGAAGTCCTTTTTGAAATTAACAAGATGTTGTCAAATCTTTGCACAGTAGGGGCTTTCTTTAGCCCTTGAGCTAAAGGGCTCTGTAAGCTTCAGTTATTAAGAAATAGCACAATAAATGTCTTTTACAAGAACATATTCTTGTTATTATTGCATATAAAATTACCAAGAAACATGCYATGGATTCTGATTTTAAACAAATGCCATCTTGAATTTTTCCAGCCCCATGTGTTTCATGCAAAATAATCCTATCACAATTTTTCCACATTATTCTTGATTATGGTAAGTGTGTGCAGAAAGCAAAATTTTTCTAAGGAGGAAAAAACATGACTCATTTATTACTATCTGCACAAAACATTTGACTTCACTGTCAGCAAGGTTATGTTAATACCTTTGTCTAAATAATCACCTAAATTTGGTGGACTTATTCTCAGAAAGGATGCAATTAATGCTGCACAGATACACTGAATTGAAATAAACAGGATGTTTATAGGAAGGCAGTGGTAAGTTATATCTCTCAGGTCTGCTGCAGCTTTTTGAAAATGTCACTGGACCTGTGGATAGGGTGGTTTGGTTAAGATTGTCTACTTTGGCTGGCAAAAGACTTTCTCACCAAGAAAGTAAGTTGCCCAAATCTGAGAGGAATGGTGCCCTGAGTACTACTACCTAATGAAAAGATAGTCAACAGAGAAAAAGTATAAAGAGTTGGTTTTGGTGGTGGAGAAAGCTGTGCAAGTGCTAGTGGTGTTAAGCATATTCGCAAATGCTTCCTTAATATGGGAAATAATCTGCAAGAACTGAAGAGCAAGATGATAAAATTTGCTAATCCTATTAAACTATTCAGACTAATGAAAGTAACAAGCAAGGAGGTATGCTTTCATGAAGTGTGTGATTAATCTATGGATTTTACTGTTTGGGATACTGTAAATGCTGAGACTGTATATAGTAGTGAAATGGCAAATATAAATTCTGAAAGCTGCAGAAATATATCAGCAAAATGCCACTCTGTACTTGTCTTGTTCTTCCATCGTCATCTTGCTTTTAGACATGGTTGGACACAGGGCTCTCTGCTACATAAACTGGCTGTCCTTACACACTTTTCTTAAATTTGTAGCATGTAAGAGCCAAAAGCTGTTAAGAGTTCAAACTATACCTTGCTGTATATGGCGAGGTGTTGTTTTGTTCATCACTGTAAATGCTTTCAAATGTGTGCTGGTTACAGCATATATGTGCACAGGAAGTTAGCTCAGATCATCAGGAGAATTGTTTGCATTCTTACAAGCTCAGGAACTGCACAAGCTACTGATACAGAGTGTGCCCATGATGCATTTGAATCATTAGGATTACCCAGTTAAAAGATGGCATCCAGCTCTGAAGATATGAAACCCCAGCCTGTAACCAAGCACAGCCACTCCCTCACTCTTCCACCAGAGGGACTGGGGTAGAAAATCATAAGGGTAGAAGCTTGAAAACCTATGGGTTGAGATAAAGACAGTTTCTTACAGGAAGCAAAATCTGTGCACACAAACAAAGAAAACTAAGGAATTAAGTCACCACTTCCCATGGGCAGGCAGGTGTTCAGCCATCTCCAGTGAAGCAGGGCCATCACACATAACGTTGACTAGGGAAGACAAATGTCGTCAGTCCAGATATCTTCCCTTCCCCCTTCTTCCCCTCACTTTATATACTGAGCATAATGTTATATGGCATCATCAGTTGGGGTCACCTGCCCTGCCTGTGTCTCCTTGCAACCTCCCATGCCACCCCTTGCTTCCTTGCCAGCATGGCAGTATGAAAAGCAGAAGAGGCCTTGGCTCTGTATAAGTCTGGCTCAGCAGTAACAAAAATATCTCTGTATTATCAACTCTGTGTTCTGCACAAATAAAAAACATATATAAATATAAATAAATATAAATAGTGCTGCTGGGCAAACTGAAACCCTTCACTGTGAATTCATAGAAGAGGACAGGATAGGACTGTTTGGAACCAGGCAATGATAAAAAAATGTTAAAGCCTTCTAATTTTATCTGGAAGTTTTTGCAGAGATGTAGGAAGCTAGAGATGGGATGTATTCTTCTTTTGAATGTTTCTGTTACAGTGAAAGGAGTCCTTGGTGACTTGAGTTGAAGACCAGGGTTACATGCTGTATTGGATTGAAGAAGAGTTAAGATGCATTTATTCTGGAAAGAAAAAAGGTTTGTTTTCAGTTAACAGATAAATCTCTTTAAGGCATGTGCACCTTCATTAGCATCAGTTTGCATGCAAACCCATCCCAGCTTCCTGAAGGGATTGCTGGACAAAGAAGCCAGCAATCTTGTTGCTTGTGACAGATGGTAAGCAGGGTACAGGTCATGAACTGTGGCTGGTTCAGACCAGAGATTTGGTCTTCCTGTATAGGCAGTTCATGCTGCTCAGAAGTAAGATGTGCTGAGATGATGTGCTCTGCCGTCCTGGGTTTTAGGACTAGTTTGGATAAGGTCCCTGGTGACCTCATTTGTTGCTGTGTTGAGTTGTGTGTTGAGGAGGATCAGAATGGATT
The DNA here is from genome assembly GCA_014549065.1 of Cardinalis cardinalis. Lineage (NCBI taxonomy): Eukaryota > Metazoa > Chordata > Aves > Passeriformes > Cardinalidae > Cardinalis > Cardinalis cardinalis. The sequence continues at coordinate 110,251 of JACDOX010000393.1, read as the reverse complement.
TTCTGACCTTTAAAAATCCCAACCATCTTTTCTTTAGTGTTCTGACTTTTCTTGAGGTAAATTCTCTCTGTAATGTAAGCAAAACTGCTTCAACAAAATCAGCCTTTCTTCAACATGGAAACATCTGAGTAGAAAGGGTTATGGGCATGCTCCAGCAGAGTGGCTGGAAACTTGCTGGTGGGACTCCGTGCCTCTCACTGATGCCACCTCTGCCAGCAAGAACAAGCAGCTTCACAAGAGGGGAAGACTGGACCTGGCAAAGCAAACTGTGAGGATTGAACTCTCTATGGTAGATGTTATGAGCCAGTCTGTAGGAGCAGCCGCAGCCACAGTAGTGTGTGCTAGTATTGCTACAAATGTTCTTTCTAGTGGTTGGCCTGGATTTTCTCATAGGAGTATGAGTGTTGCTAGCTTGAAACTACAGATGGCGATTAAGAATAAGGAAAAAGTAGCCATGGAGTGTGCTGGGGACCTGATGAAGGCAGTATTAGGAGAAACTGAAGGAGCAGAAGAGAGGCATTTCATCTTTCCAGTCATGACTGTTCTCAAATCAATTTTTCTTAAAGAATAAATATATGAAATTTTGGCAGCATGGCACAGAAACATGATTCATTGCTTCCCCTTCAACAATTCTCCAGTGTTGAGTCTTGCAGCTGCCATAGGAAATGGCAAAATCTGGTGTTATCCATGCAGTTATACCCTGTGGATAGTGGTATTAGTGATTTCTAAAGGAAGATACTTAGAAGTGTTTTAGTGTAAAGAATATATGTATTTATTGTGTATAGGTAACTTTAATGACGCAACCTGAAACCTTAAGAGAAATAGGAATAGAATATTTTGCAGTAAACTTTGGGTTTTTTGACCATAACTTGGCCCATGTTTCCTATCTAGCGATTCACTACAGAAAAATAAAATGTTATGTTAATTATAATTGTCAATTATTTTTTAGTCTTAAAAACATATTTATTAGCTATCATTTGACTTTAATGCCTCATTCTGTTCTCTCAGCACAATAAATGTCTTTTCTATCATGTTTCTGCAGCAACTAGCACATTTTTATTGACCCTCTTGTAGACGCTTATTTAGATGCTGAGCTGTGTCTGTTTCCTCAAGATGTGCTGAGGTGAACTCTGAAGTAGGTGTTTCCCAGAGRTTTATATCTCCCTAGCCTTTAAAACCTTGTATCCATTAATTTGGTACTTTATGTGGGAGAAAAGCTCTCTGGTCTTTTAAGAAGAACCTGAAATTGCTGAGGGAGGTGTTGTCTGACATACCAATGCAGTTTCAGCTCCTGATCTGATGCCTGTCCATCTGACTGGCTCTGCAAAGGCCAGTTATCAAGGCTTTTTAGGATGTAATAGGAATCAGGTGAAAAGTGCTAAGACATTTGAGGAACACTGAGGGTGTTTGTTTGAAAAAATGGACTTTCCTCCAGCCGTAAGAAACAAGCTAGCTAAAAAGACCAGAGCAGAATGGGTGGTTGCTTCCACGTGAGATACAGCTAAGGAGAAAATCCTGTATGGCTGTGTATATGCACTGACAACCTGTGTGTTGCAATGAATAGAGCAGCTTTACCAAAAACAAACAGTACAAGAAGAAAAAAAGATGATGTTGTGAATGTTGTGTAGCTGCTGTGTTCCAGCACAAGCTGTGTATATGATAAGTAAATCAGATTGTAAGCATAGGACTATGAGCCTCCATGGATAGAAAATACTGCAATAAATATTGCTATTCCTAAGAAGGTTCCAAGAGGAAGTCTGTCTTTCGTACATTTATTTGACATGAGGTTACCTTTTATCCATCATTAGAACAAAACTGCTTATCCATCCGAGTGCTTCTGACTGATGTTTGGCTATTAGGATGTAGCAGCTTGGTTTCATGTTGGTTTGGAGCATCTTCAAAGGCCACCATTCATTAGGCTTAAATTTATGTTCCTCTCCTACAGACTGGTTCAGGTGGGTTCTGTGTATACTGCTTAAAATTGGGGGGGGGGGGGGGGGGTTTGGAAATGTGTAATTGGAAACAAAAGTCATAGGAAGCCAAAAGAGTGACAGGTGCATTTTGCGGAAATTTTCAAGTTTTTCCTAGTTATGACTTTAATTGAGTTGAAGTGAACACTTTCAAAAGTTCTCTTATAAAATGGGATTTTTGAGAAATGTCCTTTTCCAATTAAAAGGTCAAGTTTGTGGATTGGGCTGTTTTTCCTTCCATTTGTTCCTCTGAAATTAGCCGGAGAACGGACAAAATTCCAGTCTGTCAAAAACTTCCTCAATTAAAATGTTTCCATTTTAATGAAATAATTATTTATGAAGAAAAAGTATTTTCCAGTACTATCTGGTCAGTTCCTCAGAAGATTGGTTTTGCTTTTTTTCCATATATATTCCTTCTCTGACTTACTAGAGGATTAACATTTTTTATGCCAACATTTCTTTTATTTCTGTGACCACTTTTGTCTTATGCATGGCTCTGTATGTGATAAGCAGGTAAATGATTTAATGTGATGTTTTAGGATGTAATATTGAAGTACTTAACCCAAGCCTGTCTGAAAAGACAAAGGAGAGTGTGCATGACTTCCAGACTTTGAGCTTACAACTCTATTGAAGTTTATAAGCATATTATTTGTATTATTGAAGAGTGAGTAATTTCATCGGAGAGCTATAGCTGGTCTGTAGCTGCAGAGATATTTAGGCATAACAGACACCAACTCAACCAGCCTAGTTAATTAGATAATGGAAGTAAACAAGTCCCTGGGCGTGTTACTGATAGGCCGGATTCAAGTTCAAACAGAGGACCTCAGCCAATCCCTTTGAACCATGAATGCACCCATATAATTGGCCAGTGAGCTGGGCAGAGTTAAGACCCTTAATCAATCATAGATGTAAGAGTGGGAAATTCAAAGCCCCTATAAAAGAGGATGCCCTTCAATAAATGTTGGCTCTTGCTCATAAACCCGGTGTGTCTTGTCACTTGTCTGTCTCCCAAACTGCAACGATTTCACATAGGAACTATCTATGCAACTGCAAAACTGACTGTTTGCAAGTTCTGTCTATAGATCCAGAGATGAATATGCTTATGGACCTATTAAAATCAGCAGAAGGACTCCCTCTGGTTCAGTAGGCACGTTATCAGATATTAGGTACCTGATTTGAAAAATGTGCTACAGAAGTTTCGTATCGACTTGTCAAATTATTACAGAACCTGAATGGAAAGAATCCAGAAATCATAGATAAAAATGTGTTATTTGGTTTATATTTGTATGGGGCTGCTACCTCTCAGTTTTGCACTGAGATGTCAAATGAATTCCCTGATCAACTGAGGATTTCAGCTTTTCAATGGCCCTTGAGGTTTAGGTATTTGCAAAAACTCCTCCTGAAGTTCAACTAACCCTGAAGCCTGCAATTAAAAAAAAAACCAAACAGAAGAAAGGAATTCAGGGTTTGATGTAAAAAGAGTCTGTGGAGAAAAAATTAATATTTAATTATCCTAGTAACTACAAAAACCAACTGCAGTGCTGGTTGGTGAAGGTAGAAATCTGTTTGGATGTGTCACAGCAACACTGTTGATTTACACCTATTATAGATTTAAAAGCAAAAGGTGGGGTTCTTTATTTTCATCTGATGGAGTTGGAGGACAGATTGGACTTCAGTTGTTTGAAACATTTTTACCCATTTGCAGTCTAATTGACTATAGTTGTAACTTCCACTGTCTATTGAGCAGTAATGGTGATTTATCTATGTAGGTGCTAATTTGCTATAAGGAAAGAAAAGTTCCCAATACAAAAGGGAAAGTCAGTGACCCAGATAACAGGGTACGTGTGACCCTGCCACATTCTTTGCCCTATATATGATCTGCACAGACTGAGAGTAAGTGCTGAATGCCTTCTCACTTTTTAAAAAAAATCACCCTGTTGAAATAGAGAAATTAAATATGAAATAGAGAAAATGTCCCTGCACACCATTTGGAATGCAAATTATGCTTCCACTGACCCATGTTAATAAAAAGCAACATCTTGAGGGGTGAAGAAATGAAGATTGCAGATCTTTTCAGTTTGTCTTTCTCAGATGATCTTTCTTCCCTCACTGACCATAACGCAATGAATGTGGTGTGGACATTGACAATTAGAGCATTAAAGCATGCAAAAAAGGTATTTCTTTTATCCTGGAATTTGCTTTCCTTTTCTTAATCACTTAAGACATAAATTAAATAGCTATTTACATTTGATGTGTATTACCATTGTCAGTGAATTTAAAGTTATGGCAGAAATTTGGAGCCTGATTTTTAGAATTGCTTGTTACTTGCAAGTTTGGATCATGTGAATGAAAGCTGGAAGTACTTAGTACTTCTGAATTTAAAACTTTTTTTTTCTTTCCATGCAGACATTGATAACTTGACATCTTCAGGCATCTGTATGTATGTGAATACAAATATGTTTGCATATATATAATAAGTACATACATCTACAGTATGCCCTGTAACTTTTTCTCAGTTAATTTTTTGGGTGTAGTACCTAATGTAACAAGGTGGTGGTATTCTGTCCAATTAACTGTTTATTTCTTGATATTTTTTGACTTACTTTCTTTCTTTACTTTTCTTTTTTCCTTTTTTTGTTTATTGAGTTGGTTTTGTTTTGATTTTTGTTCTAGTTTTTGTGGGGTTTTTTTGTTTGGTTTGTTTTTGTTTGGGGTTGTTTGTTTGTTTTAGCCTTTCTTCCTTTATGTGGGCGAGGTTACAAGGATCATGTTGAGAATGTTGGCAGTTTTGTAGTTCCCATATATGAAAATATAAACAAAAAGTTATTGCTTGATTGGGTTTCCTAAGTTGTTTGACAAACCTTGTTGAGATGAAGGGGTAACTAGTTTTTCTTGTTTCTGAAGGGTGACAACAAATTCTTTAGTTGACATATTTTGACTTGGTAGCTAGGGTGCTTAATGTGTGGCAGGTGCTGRAGGAGGATGGCACTGGGCTGGCAATAGAGCTGTTCCAGCACTCCAGCAGGCTTYTGCACTTGGGACGTTACTCTCAAGCAGCCAACAGGGCTTGGAAGCTCCCCTGTAAATGGGGGTTCACTGCAAGTGGACCTGATGCATTCCAGATATACACTAATTCAATGACTCAGAAAGCTGATCTTTTAAAATAGGACTTAGAGCATCATCTTATGGGACTTACAGGCTTTCAGAGGGCAAACTGAACTTGCCTGCCAGCCTAAAATCAGTAAGAAGTGCGATTTTTTTGAGTTTATTAGTGCGTGAATTTTGTATAGGATCATCTGCAGAGTGCTTTTAAAAGTGGGTTTTTTCTTTGTTGAGGTAAATGTCTCTGCTGAGATAATTTTTATATGATAGACTTGGAACAACAAAGTGGTAGCTTTAGAAAGAAGTGACAAAACCCACTGGTATTAATTTTTGAATTRTTTTTTGTGGGGTCAGTTTTAAGTATGATTTTATTATGAGAATTTTTTATTATTCATTAGGAAGGAGAGTATTCTCAATTGTCTTCACTTTATGTTAAATCTCAAAATTCTGCTACTACCAATTCAGAGAACATTCTGTAGTGTACATTGCATTTAATATCAACTCTACATAAGATAAAGAGCTGGTAATGTTCTTTTGCTTACTGGAGCAATACTTCCAGATTCTACTAATGAGTACAACAGTTGCTGATTAAGTTTTGAAGTGATTGCAAGAAGTGAGATTGTAAAGTACACAAGAAATAATTTACAATATTAAATGCTTGGGATTTTTTTTTGCTTACAAGTATGCACTTTTGATTATTAGAAAATCCCAGCAGATTGCTTAGCATCTTCATAATTTGTTTGTTTGTCAATAGTAAGTGTTGAAATTGGTGCCGAAAGGTTAAATGCTTTCAAGTATTCCCATATACATGAGCCATTAATTTGGTACATAAAGAGCAACAGCTCAAATTAGGTTTGCAGTCAATCCTGTACTACATACACTTTTGCAAATCTTTATTTGCACTGATAATTGATTATGAGAATAAACAATATTTTGAAAGCAAAGTGTCCATTTATCAATAGGATTGGTCTGTGTCTGCAGTTGATTTTAAGTGTGAGAAAGCAGACACATTTCCTGGATACTTCCATCTTCCTCATAATAAGCTGTCATTGAACTGTAAGCCATAATTTTGGACTTAATAAATGAAGATGACCATAAATGAAATAAATAAAGGAAACAAATATGCTAGAAATATTTCTTACATTACATGGTGAAGTTACACTCACAATCCATAGCCATCAGCTTAAAACCGGCATCTAGGTAATTATTCTTCCAAACTTCTCATTCACTAGATTTGGTCTGTATCATCAGAAACCCACATTTTGAAACTTCTTGATAAACACAGACAAATGGAGTCCAGCAAGCTCTGCCTTTGGACGTCTGGTACAGCTTTGATTGGCAGAAGATGCTGAACAGTTATAAGCAATGCATTTCCAGAAACTCCACTTCTATGCAAATGYACTGGCTTCAGTAACATGAAGAAGGCTGTCAGAGGACTGCTAGCAATGGAGGGTCAGGCTGCCTTTAAACAAGCTCTTGGCCTGCACACCAGCCATCTTCAGAGAACTGCTGATAAGCAGAAGTGTGATGTGTGCCAACGTGTGTCACTGGAACAGCTTTATAGAAATTGGGTGAATGAAAAGTGATTCCCTCTTACTTTTGGGCTAGCCGTACTTTAGATGAAATAATTGTGAGCATGTCCCTGCCTTGTTCCCTGGAGTTCTTTGTCCATTTCTGACTAGCTACTCTGTGTTTTCTCTGTGGCACTTCCTCTGTTTCTTCAGGATGTACGAATGGTTCCAGAGTCCAGTTATGACAAATACCAAATTTAATATTTGTCTGTTTTTGCTAATTTTTAAATGAACATCTGGTATATTTCATGTTATCTTTTACTGTTACTTTTAAGACCTGCAGATCTGTGCATTGATACTGTATATTCTTGTGATTTATTTTTAGCCTTTATTCCTGCTTGTTAGCTCATTTTCTGAATGGCCTAGAAGGATTAAATACCAAATAATAAATGTGTGTGCATGAATATCTATATTTCCCTCTATGCGTGCATGTCTGTGTACGTAATCTGTGATGCCATATTGCAAAAGTGTGTTGATTCATGATATATAGCTGTTACCCTTGATATTCCACTTACAGAAGATGACTCCACCATGTTAGGTCCAGCATAAACATCTAAAGAAAGATTAGTCACATTCAGTGGTAATTTGTTGCTATTTCCACACATTTTTTTTTTTCATTTACATCAGTTTCTGGATTTTATTTGAGCCTGGTTTCGATTTTTTTCTATCCATAGCATAACTCTAAGAAGGCTTTTCAGAGAGTTGCTGGAATAAGTCGGAATTATTGAGAGACAAACAGYGATAGCTTGTGAATTTGAATGTAAGCATAATATCTTGCAGTTGTTGCATTTTTCCTGCACAATTACTTTACAGTTGTCAACTAATTTATTATCACACAAAGTAGGGCGTGTGAAATAGTTTTATGTGGGAATCATAGGGTTTTCCTAAAGTCCCAAAATACAGTGTCAGAACCCTGAGTCAGGAGCTGTTCATTCCTAGTGTGGCCCTCTGCACTATGCAGTGCACCACATTCCTGAACTTCTGACTGCTGAGCTTTTAAACAGTTGAGTTGTGACACTTCTGTAGCAGAAGAAAGCAAGATCAGAGGGTGAAAGTTTACCAGAGTTATACCAATGTAACTATTTCTGCCTACAGTGTTGATGACAGAACTGCCTACCTGGCCCTGGGAGCAGTGAAGAACATCTCACTTAACATTTTCATCTCCAACACTGGTGATGATGCCTATGACACCAATGTTTTCTTCAATTTTTCTGGAGAGCTCTTCTTCATCAAAATGTGGCAAAAGGTAAGAAAGGCTAATCTCACTGCAAGCAAGTCTCTTAACTTTAGGCCAATTTAATTGCAAGTTAAGGATGGACTAGAGGATGGCCTAGTCCATACTGCTGAGACATTTGGAAGTTGGTTTCAGTTATGGTAGACTTTAATTCCTTTCAGGCTCTTTAATGAGATTTTTTTTCTTTATGGATTGGGAGTGTATGGATTACACCTTCTGTATTTCTGTAGAAGACACATGCCTGTTATTTGTGGTGCACTAATGAAAAAGGAAAACAGTTTGTTTGAGGTATAAAGAGGTAGAAGGAGACTGGTTAGAAACTGATAAGGTACTGAAATACAAAGTGTAACTTTTGTTTGAGTGCCACACTACACCCAGCAGCCCTGGTTATGGCTTGATCTGGGCTTCTAGACTTTCTCCTTGTTGAAATCAAGATACAAGACTTGTTCTTTGCTCATATCCTGGTGTAATTTTGGGTTGTGGCCAGGGCACATCACTAGATCCAAGTGGTCAAGAATGCTTTTAATTTCATCCACATGGAGTCAGGTGAATATTTTGAGTTTTAGTCTCTTTTCATTTAGATAGAAATACTTTGATATTTTTATTAGCAGGGGTTCATTTAGAAATAAAGGTGTTGTAATGAATCAAGCTTTTTGCAAACTGATGGCTGTGAAAGCTTTTTGGGTGTGAGTGATGTGACAGTAATTGTGCAAAATGGGAGCTGTATGATTGTGACATTCTCTGTTTGTTCCTGCTTTTCACCGTTGTTTGTCTCTCCTCTAGAGCTTTGCTTTGCAAGTCGTAAGAGCAATATTATTAACAGTAATACAACTATAGCAAGTTCAAGATTAACTTGGTCCACTGAACCAATGAAATTTTGCCATTGTTTGTCATGTTTTATGATAGGTTTAAATTATTATAAACCTCTTAAATTAACTCACTACATAATAAAAACCCATAATTTTTAATGCATGTTAATTCTCATAGTGTTCAGTTTTGACTGAACAGTTGCAAGCATGTTGTCTTTTTATTATAAACTTTATTTTCAGCCATTATGTGCTGCAAGTGTGCAATTTATTAGGAGGAAAAAGGCAGGGGATAAATTAGAAATGCCTATGCCAATGTACAACTTCTCCATGGTGAAAGTTTTATGGGAAGACTTTCAGGGTCTGGCCCAGTTCTCATTGACGTCAGTGAGAGGGTTTCCATTGCTTTCTACTAGGAAAGAAACAAAGCTTGATGCCTGTTCCTTTAAAAGATTGTTGTCATCCTTTTTCTTTTTTGCATATTTTACACATACCAAGTAACTGGAATACCAATTACCTTCATCATTTTCCTTGGCCAACACTGTGAGGAAAGAAGCTATGTTGTTTCCGGTGATATTTTACCTTCAGCTTAGGTTTATAGAAGAATTGAAAACATCTGTGCTGAGTGCTGCACAGAAGGAGGAGTTTCTGGAAGCAGCTAACATTCTAGCATTCATTATCTCACTACTCAGTGTATTTTCTTCTAAGAGAAGCTAGTATTTCTTTAAAAAAAGTACTGCATACATCTTCCTCAGGTCTTGCAAACAGCATCAAAGTATAGTCTGCTGTTATTCCTGCTGTTCCGATGTCCAATGTTCTTATGATTAATTTCAAAGAGTTTTTTTAAAAATATTTATTTCATTACTTCAGTAACAATTTTGGAAAACCAAGTTAAAGGATTATGTTAGGCTATTTTCCTTTGTCTCATTTAGCTTTTGCTTTTGGTCAAAATAATATATCATTGGCCTCATAATTTTTTCAGGTGAGAAAATGGATAATGACCTCATAGCCTCAATTATAGTGTTATATTTTCCCCAAGCTCTTTGTGGGTTTTTTTTGGGTAAAATATCAGTTTCCATGTCTCAAAACCTACTCCCATCCTTTGACATCTATGCAGATTTTGTTCCTTGTTGAATATTGTCAAAGCAAAAATCCAAAACATTAAGCCAGAATAAAAAAAAGACGGCACCTAGAGTTTTTCCTTAGTGGAGCAATTTTGGAATCAAAAGAGCTTTGTGTGGTAGGAAGCACTGAGTATCATCTGCCTTTTGATAAATAGTGCTGAAGTGAAATTGAATGAGATCTTTCATGTGGTTGCTTGATTGCTTCTCTGCAAGGTGACTCTGAGAATGATAATCATGTAGTAGGCTTTTTTAACCTGTCTCTGGACTCTGTTCAAGATGTTGCAAGTTCCCTGTGTGTTTTTTCTATGACTCCGCTGGGGACACTTGTAGTGGATCCAGTGCAGTTTTGTTTCTTTCTGTGGTTGGTTACAATGAGACCTGACAGTGCAAAAGTTTAATGCTGCTATTTCTCAACAGAGTTCCTGAGACAAAACGCCACATCCTGTGTTTGAAAAACAATGGGGTGGCCTAGTCCAGGGATGATGATGGTACTGTTCCCTGAAGAGTCTGAGTATGCTAGCCCCTCTTCCCTTCCTGAAGATTGAGATTTCATGAGACTTTGTAAATAGAGACACCACCTGAAGATCAGTTGTCCACTGGAACAATTTCACCAGGGAAATGGTGGATTCCCCAGTGCTGGACGCTTTTGAGATTCAGCTGGACAGGGTGCTGGGCCATCTTGTTTAGACTGTGCTTTTCCCTAGAAAGGTTGGACCAGATGGTCTTTGAGGTCCCTTCCAACCTGATATTCCAGGCTTTGCTGTATCTCTGCAAGTTGAAAAAGCATTTGCTGATTGATATTTGGGAGACTCCACGTATTCCACTATCTGATTTTTTCCTATTATGCTGCAGCCAGTCCTCTCCATTTCATGGATGAAACCCAGCCTTTTCTTTACATTACTCCTGACAGATAGTTCTTCTCAGAAGAGGCACAGTATGTGGCATGGGCTGACTTCTCATTCCTCTGTGGTCCTATGGGTACAATTCCTGTGCAACATTTCAAGACCTCACTCTATGAGATTGGGGTTTTTTTACCGGTGCATAGAGTACAGCACTGCAGTAAATTTCAAAATGTGTCCACTGAGAAAAGTGTTATTTTTKAAATATGTGTTCTTTAAAAAAAATAGAAAGCAAGAAAGACACTTCACCTGCGTGTGTAGACTTTTTATTTACTGTGTTGGCAAAGAAATCTTAGTACMCTCTTCTGTGTAGAGTAGATTTTAAAATACTTTTTTTCATCTGAAAATTTATTCTTCCTTAAATTTAATTCAACTTTAGGAAAGCATTCTATTTCAGAGTCTGAAAAGTCCACCTAACAGAGCTGAGACAACTTTCCTATCAAAGAATGCAGTGTTGCAGTGTGCTGAGTCTGGAAAAAGAATACAAAACTATTGCTACAAATTTCTGCACCATTTTACTTCTGCTGGAATTACCTCCTGGCTTGTGTTGTTTTGCTGAAGATGTATGTCAGCAATAGGCACTTTTCTAACCATTGTTAGCTGCTGCTCATTGCAGAGGGATATTTCCAGTACAGTTGCAGAAATAGCATTGTAAGCTTGCTGGCAGTGACAGTAAATGTGTATGGCAGAGCCATGTCTCTATTAAATGACCTCAGCTATGGCATGAGATTTTATAGCAATAGTATAAACTGAGAATATTTACTATAGTAACAGTAAAAGAGTGTATAGCATTAATGTCTCCCTTTTCTGCAAGGGCTGATAGGAATCTCTCAGCTAACCCAACATTGGTTTTGGAGAGAGTAGGTCAGGAGATTCCATTGCTGAACGTCATTCCCTGATTGTTCCTACATTTCAGACATCCTTCCAGTATCCAAAACCAGCTGTGTGTAACATACCTGCTGCTTCTCACAACAGCTTTTGCCAAGCAACAGGTGAGCGAAGTTAGCAGGGCCAGACCAGGGCAGGGTTAACACTGAAGTTATGGTTTCTTTGGATGCAGTAGTTGCCCGCGATTCCTTTGTAAGCCTGTACCTGAAACGCTGTTGTGGAGTATGAATGTTGCTGATAACCACAATCATGCTGCTTATGGACACTGGGGTTTTACTTCTGATGAATAATGCGATACTCTCTATGTTAATAGTGAGGTCATGCAGTTTGGATAAGAACTCACTCTTCTTCCTCACTCCCAGAGCTCTTGCTGGCATCTCTTGACTAGGATTGCCCAGGAGGGCTGCAGATAAAGGCAGAGTTAAACTTTTTCGAAATTGGAATTCTTTTGCTCCAGATTCCCATACTGATCAAACTTAGTCCCAGAGTCTTAAGTCTGGCATGGAGAAGACAGGACACAAAAAACAAAGATACATGCTCCCTTTTGGGCTGCTGGAAGAAAATTTAGGTCCTGGGTATTCATTATCTCTGTTTTTCTAGCAGTTGCTGCCCCTTTGGGTTGATGCCTTTTTCTGAGCCCTAAAATCATGGTTAGGTGATAAAATGCGCCTAACTTTTTAAAGGATCCCCTCAAGTGCACAAGATACCAAAGTGTGCTTAAGATACACCCATGACATGAAGTGAGTACAGTTTTATAAGTTTAGCAAATTAGCATAATTGACAAGAATTCCCAGTTAGAGACACAAGTGATGAGGTAATTCCCCTTTTTGGTTCAATGCTCTTTTAAAGCCTCCCTTCCTCATTAGTTGTTTATGGGAAAGTGGCGCTCGACCTTAGTTCTCAGGAGAAGCAAAAATAGGATTGGGACCTAGGAATGTGTTTTGTCTTTCCATCTCACAGAGCAGTTAAAATACTAGCTACAAATCTATTTAGTTATACAATAATAGGCTACAGAGCTACAAGTACATGTGAAGAATATATAAAAGCAAAAATCAGTTTTGCATCAGGATCCTCTGGCAAATGAGTTAACATGATCTGTCTCAATTCACATCTAACTTGTTAGCAGAAACCTTTAAAGCTTGCTAGCAGAAATCTTTATTTTAATAAGTAAGTGTTCTGATTTAATCCTACTGGTTTTTCATGTAGTATGTTCGACTGGCTCCTGTAAACCACTCCGACACAGGATCAGAGGTGTTGCCAAGTAGAATGGAAGCTCTGACCCCTTGAACAAGTGCATCTGAAAGATTGCCCAAGTCATTTATCACTTACATGAAGAGATTTGAACTGTTTGCCAGGAAAGCAAAAGCTTTTATTGCCAGGTCTTGGGAATATGAGTAGTGTGACAGCCATGCCATATGTTGCCTCTCTGTTTTTGCAAATCTAATGGTCAACTATTGCTCCAGAGTGGACCAAAATGTTTTGTATCCCTGGTGTAGAATTGTCCACTCTCTTAACTATGAAGAAAAAAATGTGTGCAGCTCAAGTTATTAGACTTCATTGTTTATTTTAATTTTCAGTGAATGCTCAATGAAACCCCTAACTTTTCTAGTTCCCTAGGGATAAGTAAAGAGCAGTGCCTTTTCAGGTCAGGGGCTGTAAGTGTTATGTAATATACCCCTACTCACAGCAGGCAGGAATTGAAGGCTAGACTGTTGATCCAAACTTTCCACTTGGGACTCTTGTATCATTCCTATCACCAGGGAATGAGCATTGTAGATTTGGTTTACTCRTGTAGTTAGTAGCAATTTGAGCCTTTTAAATTTTTCTCCTATACTATGATTTATCATGTAGATCTGAGAGATATTGATATTTGGGGCATATATGGGGTTTGCATCTCTAGAGATATATATATAGTTATATAAATAATTTTTTATTGCTTTACTTTTTTCCCAAAAAATTAACTGAATTAATAGAAAGAAAAATCCTCAAGTCTTTTGGAATAATTCTGATTGGAAGGTGTTTAGAAGCTGTGATTTTACAGGACATTAAATCTTGTTCTGCTCAGAGTTGGAAGAACCTGTGTGAGTTTGATTTTTACATACATTGAGAAATTTTATGCTGATAATGTGGGGCTATGCTTTGGGTTACACAGTGTGGAAAGTGTTTGTCCTGGAAGTAGCTCATAATGATTTTTAATTTGACTGTTTATCTTGGACATCTTTTCCAATTTTGATGAATCTATGATCATATATATATATATATATGTGTGTGTGTGTGTGTGTGTGTGTGTGTGTGTGTATAGTGTTTTGAGGAAGATCCTGGGATGCTTTGTGTGGCTCAGATTATTAAGGGAGGTTTTATGTGATTGCCTAGTTCTGCCCTTCTCACAGGTCTGCCAGGGGAATGATTTTCTAAACGAGGAACAGCTATGTGGATGAATACAGTCATGTGAGGTGTACTTTTTGTGAGGGTTTAAAAGGCAGTCTGTGCTGTAGCAAAGACCATTTACAGTGAATCCTGACCCATCTGCTGGTGTAGATGATCATACTGAAAAGGTGTACAATGCAATGTGGCATTTCTCCATGTCCGGACATCAGCAGAGGTCCTGGTTTCCATCCAGGTGAGGTAGGGAAAATGAGAGTCTAAGCAGTTAACTTAGGAGACTTCTTCAAGGAGCTGGAGAAGGGCTTCATGAGCCACAGGCGGTAGCTGTTCACCTTGTTTCAGTCTCTGAGTGGCCCATAGCTCACCAGCCAAGCTGCTTCTCCCTGCACATTTTCAGGAGCTGCACAGAGCTTGAAGCCAGCAGTACCAAGTCATGGGAGAGGGCTTTGGCAAAGAGATTTAGCTGCCGCTGTTGTTCAGATCCAGCCACCCCTATCTAGACTATTATTTTGATAAACTGCATTACTAGGAGAAAGGTAAAAACCCTTCACAGAAGATAGAGCCCAGTATATAGTGAACTCAATATACTTATCTTGGATATGCTTATTTAAAGGTTATGCTGTCCCTATGGATCCCAAAGATCACCAGTGACTTTCCTGTCCCAGTGTCTCACTTCATTATCATGTTTTGCTCTTAAACTCAATGAACAAAGACTGGCCAATGTTTGAGGTGAAAAATCTGTGGGGCAGGGTTCATCTCCTATATTCTTAGGATGAAGCTTAAAATTGTCTGGACTTTGACATCCTGTGCAAAAGACCTAAATAAGAATTAATTTGCACAGCTTTCCGTGGCTTTCATTACAGCAAGAAATAGGGGCTTATTTTTGTTGTTATTTGAAGCTTTAAGTTTATTGAGTTTCTGGTGTGAAAGGTCAATTCTGTTTAGGCAGGAGTTTCTGTTGGTCACTTTTCTAATAGGCGTCTGTGATGCTGTCAGAAGATAAATGACACCCCTGGTGTAAAATCCAATAGAATTGTAAACAAATATATACATCTATCTTTAGAGTATATATGAACGTGTATATTACACAGATAATATGTATGTGTATATATATTTATACTTATTTGCATTGCTTAGTCCTTTAGAATGTTGTTGTCATGGTCTTCTGTAGTGGCTGGAAGTAGTGTCAGTTGTTCTCTTTCACCTAGTTGTTTAGTTTTCTCCTGTGAAGCTGATAGGATAAAACCCAAACCCTCTTTAACCTTATTAAACACAAGACATGATCATGTGGCATACTTCAGGTATAGCCTCTCTGAAGTCAATGACAGTGTTGCTGTAGAAAGACAAAAAAACCAGCTACACAGTCAAAAACATGAGTAAGGTTGTGAAAAGTTTTTAGCTAAAAATCGAAGTGCCGCTTACAAAATCACAAACTTTCCTGTCAGTGGGTTTTATATCTGTCTTCCGTTAGCAGGAGCGGGCATGTTAAACCCCATCTGAAGGAGGCCCCAAATCCAGTTTTGGTTTGTGGTTTTTGGTTTTTTTGAGAGGGAGCTTCCTGTGGCATTTCATCAAAACCAGAGACATTAAGCACAGCAGGAAGGAAGAGTGAGAAGTATTTCAGCTGGCTTCGTTGAAGGCTCTAGGGGTCAGCAGGAGACCACCTCTTCACTGTGGACCCCCCACCCAGGCAAGCTGCAAGGGATGCTGAGCCAGGCACATTCCTAGATGGCAGCGCTTTTGCAGCCTACCTTTGGGAGGAGGCCAGAAATCCTGCACATGACTTCTGGCCATAACAATCTGCGGACACAGTGAATTCCACTTAGCAAGGGAAAAGGAGAAGTGCATTAAAAAACTGCTCTATAAAGTAGTGTGGTACATCATAAAGCCTTACAAATGATCTGCAAAAATTTTATTTTAAAGAAAGAAAAATATGTTTTAAATGTGTCTTTCAATATCCAAGTGCAGTAGGTAATGGGTTATACCTTTCCATTTCAGCATTGTCCCTAGTTTTCAAGGTACTCATGATGTTAGAAGGGTTTTTGGGGAAAATGCGCACTGTCTCTGAGTTTCTGAAAGAGAAAGACCAAAATCCCCAAACCTATATATGTTTCAAGGAGGCATTTCCTGGGATTTCAGATTTGGCTTTGGTTGCTGGGGAATTTTATGTTGAGCTAAGATTTACAAAATGCAGGAAAATGTCCAGTGCCAAACTCATTATCATTGTTATTACCTTAATGTTATTCTTTACACTTGAAAATTACTACCAGTGTAGGATGGAAAGGACAGAAGGGTAGGGTAAGGCTTGATTTTATTGATTGTATTCCTCATTATGTATTTGGGTTTAGTGTATTTGAATTTGGGGGGATGTGTTAAATTATTTGTAAGGGTTTTAGTTTACTTTTTCAAACTTGGTGTAATTGATGATACTTGAATTTATTTCCTGAATTAACTGTGAATTTAGGCATTTCATTGTAACACTAAGAGTCAATAGCTGTGTTGCAGTTGAGTACCCCAATATTCATTATAACTGAAGCCTTATACACAGAAGTTCGTCTTACTGGGCATATATTATGCATGCTTTCACAAGTACCACTAGAAAAAAAAATACTGGCTAATTTGTTTGATTTCTACCTTTTGTTTCCTGTTTTTAATTTTTGGAACAGTATGTTTTAAAAATATGGGGTTTTTTGTTGAATAAAAATGTGTATAACTATTGGATTTGCATGGTAGCAGGGAGGGCTACAGGAGTGGCTTCTCAAAGAACCTGCTGGATGTCAGTCAACTCCACGACAGACCCACTGCTGGTCAAGGCCAAGGCAGTCTGAGATGGTGGTAACACATCTGCGATAAGATATTTAAGCAGGAAAGAAGTTATCATGCAGAAGTAATTGTGGCCAGAGAAGAATGAGAACATGTGAGAGGAGCAACTCTGCAGATACCAAAGTGCGTGGAGAAGGAGGGACAAGAAGTGCTCTAGATGCCAGAGCTGAGATTTCTGTGCAGCCCATGGTGAAGAACCTGTGCCCCACACTGGACCAAGTGGATGCCCAAATGGCTGGGACTCCATAGGAAACCCATGCTTGGGCAGTCTCCTGCCAGGGATCTGCAGACCCATGGAGAAAGGAGCCCACACTAGAGCAGGACGTGTGACCCTGTGGGGGACCCACAATTGTAGCAGATGGTTTGAAGGACTGCACACAGTGGAAGGGACCCATGCTGGAGCACCTGGTGAAGAACTGTAGCCCATGAGAAGGACTCATGTTGGAGAACTTCATAGAGAACATTCTCCTGTAGGAGGAACCCCATCCTGTAGCAGGGGAAGGACTTCTTTCCCTGAGCATGATGCCTTGAGAGGCTACCTAGTACAGAGGCTAGACAGTGTTAAAAGATTAAAGTAGGTATTTATTAAGAAGGCCTCCAAAGGATGCACCTTGGGCAGTACAAGAACCTGGCCATGGCTATGCCCAAGATGGACAACAGGTCACACGTTTTCACACTTTTATATGTTTTGGTCCATTTATATATTGGGGTTAATTGTCCAATTACAGCTTCAGGTTATGCAGTCCCATCCTCCCAGACTGCTCTCCTCAATTCACTGTTTATACTTCTTGGGCCTGAAGCTGCAATGGTGTCCTTGGTTCTCAGGCTAGAATAGGATTGTTTTGTCTAACTAAGCTGTGAAGAGAACTTGCTAACATTTTATATGAAGTTCAGAGTTATATACTAATGCAGTCCAGAATCTGGAAAATATGAAAGCTAAAACTTAAGGCATGAAACAGGACACAACAGCAGAAACAGCATGTGATGAGCTGACCATAACTCCCATTCCCCATCTCCCTGTGCTGCTTGGAGAGCAGGAGCTTGAGCCCAGCAAGGAGGGAAGGGTAGAGAGAAGGTTTTTTTAAGATTTGTTTTACTTCTCATTATCCTTCTCTGATTTTGATTTGTAGTAAATTCAACTGACTTCCCCACTCGAAAATTTCCCCAGAGTTGAGTCTGTTTTGCTGGTGATGGTTATCAATGAGTGATCTTTCCCAGTCCTTATTCAAGGCATCAACCGTGTGTTGTATTTTCTCTCCCTTGCCCTGTTGAGGAGGGTAGTGATATAGTGTCTTTGGTGAGCACCTGGCATCCAGCCAGGATCAAACCACTAGAGTATATCTCTGTAGTAATTAAAAAACAATATCTGTGTTAATAGTGCATGCAGACACAATTTAATAGTGTGAAATACGTCTGTGTGATATATCTATACATGTATACATATATCTATACGTGAAGTGAGATGAAGGAAAGCTTACCCCAGAGCCCTTTCTTCTCCCAATGATTTCCTTGTCTGATTCTTCCCTGGGTTTTTGGAGAGCATGGACTCAGACACACAAGAATGCACTCTTGTTATTAAGCTTATCATAATAATCCTATGCACAGATAATGAGGGAATAATGAAGATTAAAAAAATACATGTTCTTCCACAATTCCTTCCAATAAAGATGTAATCAAATGCAATACATTTGACAGATTTCAACAGCATATATATTTTGGATATACATGTCAGGGTATGAATAACAGAAACAGTGTATAATTCTGCACATTCTTATTCTTGAGTCTCAGGTTTTCTAGATAATTAGATTATGTCTAAACAGGCATTTAATCAAACAAATTTTCTGCAGTTTTATAGAGAAAAGCCTTTTTGTGGGAATAGTACAATCTCAATTACTTCAGAATTTAGCCTAATGTTTGTCAGAGATACTTTTTGTACTAGTTTATATGATTGCTTTTTAAATATATCGCTGTGGAGTCAAACTGATTTTTCCCTTAGTTTTCATTTTACTGTGTTTTTATATGTGGAACTTGGAGGACATGGTTTAGCACATAGAAGTTGCCTTATGCTTGGTACTATATTGGTGTATTTGCTAGCCAGTGCAATGCTTTTAAAAGGCATTTCTTCAAAGTTTTATGAACAAAGGTTTTGTCTTGATTGGCAAACTGATAGTACATTACTAAGTGATGATAAGACTGCCTTTTTGTCATGCTTTGGTTTATGTGGATCATGGATTTTTCCCATTCTGTTCATAGGTATCCATTTTTTTGGTGGTCAATGGTGGCACATCTGGTTGGTGGCCAGTCATTAGTGGTGTTCCCCAGATCTCAATACTGGGACCTGTCCGGTTCAGTATGATGATCTGGATGAGGTGATTTGAGTGCAGTTCTTGTTTGAAAGCAAAACCAGCGAGACACTCCAAGTCAGGAATACAATTTATTAGGAAAAGGGAAAAAAATTACATGCAATAATACAAAAGAAAAACCACTGACAGAGTGGTACAACCTGACACCCTGCTAGTTAGGGGGGTGGTAGCAGTCCAGATGGAATGCTCTTGTTGAAGTGGTGATGCTGTAGAAAAGATCTGGTAGCTCTTGTCCTCTGGAAACCAGTGGGTAAGGGCTGCTTCTTGTGTCCCAAAACCCAGATTATATCCAGATGGGGATGCTTAGCTCCTCCCTCCTGGGCGGAGCATCTTGCAATGGGCTGAGATCGTTCTGAGTCATGCGGTGGGTCCTTGATTTCCCCTTAAACAGAAATGGCTCCCGGARGGAGTTATCTCTGAGTCAGGAGGCAAGATATTGATGGGCTCATTAACAGGAGATGAGGAAAAACAATGCCCCTCCTGGTTTCAGCAGCTCTTGAGGATGAGAATGGAATACATCTTTATATTGTAACCTAGGACAAGTGCACCCTCATTAAATTTGTGGATGAGGAAAATGGGCAGTGGATGCTGGTTTGACAGCATCTGAACATGAGCCAGTGTGTCCTCAGGTGACCAAAAAAGCCAGTGGCATCCTGAGTTATCCTGGGAATAATGTGGCCAGCAGGACCAGGAAAGTGATTGTCTTCCTGTACTCCGCATTGCTGAGGCCACATCTCAAATCGTGTCCATTTCTGAGCCCCTCATTACAAGAAAGGGCATGTCCAGAGAAGGGTAACAAAGCTGTTTGAAGGGTCTGGAGCACATTTTATGAGAGGTGGCTGAGCGAGTTGTGGTTGTTTAGTCTGGAGAAAAGGAGTCTCAGGAGTGACCCTATTACGCTCTACAGCTACCTGGAAGGAGGTGAGGGTTGGACTCTTCTCTCAGGAAACCAGCAACAGGATGGGAGGAAATGCCTCAAGCTGTGCCAGAGAAGGTGCAGGTTGGACATCAGGAAGAATTTCTTCTCAGTTGTTAAACATTAGAATGGACTGCCTAGGGAGGTGGTAGAATGACCATCCCTGTAGATGTTCGAGAAACAGCTGGATGTGGCACTTAGTGCCATGGTCTAGTCAACCAGGTGGCTTTTTGACCAAAGGTTGGATTTCATTATATCAGAGGTCTTTTTCGACCTTAATGGTTCTATGATTCTATGATTCTAAGTACTTTCCATAGTGGAGAAATGTGTAGCTGTACATTAACACATATGGGAATGGGTCATAGAGTCAAACCTGGCCAAACAGCATAGTTGAAATGTGGCCATCCTCACAGTGAATGAGAGTCAGCTGACATAACAGCTCTATGGGGACAATGTAKCTTGGTGATGTTTCCTGTATTGTTTTCTTCAAAAAATTAAGTTCAGCAGTTCTCAGCAAGCAGGAAAAAGAAATATTTAGCTGGCATAGTACAGTGAAAGTCAATGTACGTCTCATTGGTCTGTTAAAATGAGAGTGTGACAGCAAAGGAGGTGGAACTCACTGTGGCACCAGATCCCCATTTCTCCTTACAGTTCCACCACATGCCCTGCATATCCCTTAAAAGATAGGAGGAACAAAAACATGATTGGTTTTGTTGGCTGTTTCTGAAAATTGTTTTGGGGCTAATCACTTGAGCTGAATGAACAATTTATGCTGTCTCTTCAGCTTCTGAGGTGCTATACTTTAAAAATTTGCTGCAATAGCTTTTCACAAGTTAAGATAAAAGTTTATGAGTGAGAGAGAGTTGGAAGTATCTAGTAAATAGAAAAGTTTTTGTCTTTCCCTTTTTATTCAAATATTTGCTGTGTCGGCCGGGATCAGTAAGATATCTATAAAATAGGTTCCATCCAAGGATGAGAAGGAGAGGTAAGAGGCTTTAATTAATCATACAGAAATAGCCATTTTCACAAAATAAGGAGCAAATCCAAGATCAAGTCAGGGTTGCTGGGTTTCAGACTGGGATGTGCCTACAGCATTTACTACTGAGATCATGGAAAAGGACAGGAAATTTCTCCCTAATGCCAAAGGAAACTTCATTTTCCTCTCTAGTTCTTTTTATGAAACAACTGTTGAGGTTCCCCAAACCCCTTTCAAGTTTATTTTCTGGTGATGAATCAAAGGATCAAGTTTTTATTAGTATATAGATCCAGATGCCCCACTGCCCCATATCTTCATATGAAGATTTGGTTATGTGAATGTCAGCATACTCAGGTATGTAGTTTTGCTTGCTCGTTAAGCATTCGGATGATGAGGGTCAATTGGTGAAACAGCAGTTCACAGAATTTATAGTGTGACATTCATATTTCTCTATGTGGCTTGTTAGGAGAATATCTATGCGTTGAAAATAAAGGAAGACCTTCAGTCCCTGTGACATCTTTAAAACAGACCTTTATGGTACACACAAAATATACTTTTATTCTATTTTATAATTTGATGTGATATCCAATATTCTTTAATCATTGCATTCAAGAGGTTAGATAAATGCTAGTTTTATTACAAGGTCTTGATGAGCAAGTCTGCATTGAGTCTATAACTCCCTCTCTGTAATRTTTTTTCTATCAGGTAATGTTTAACTATATTAAATTATAGTCGCTATTGATGCTGGTTTATCATTGACTCGGCCTTCATGTGATTCACATTGTTACTTGCATTCCACCTGTGTTTGGAAATTACTTACAAGAGAATAAATATTTGAAGCTTGAGATCTAGAGCTGTTATGTTAAAATAGTAAAGCCATCTTAATTTCTTTCCATCATAAACATCTTTTTCCTCCTTTTGAGTGATTCTGTCACCCACTTTGCTTTGGCAAGTGGAGAGTTATACACAGAAGAGCTTCTAAACACAAAGTGCTTGCTTGAAGTTGCCAAATAAACTATATTTCCATGAAGTGGAACAGAACTCATGGGATTTTCACTCTGAGAGAAGCTCCTTGAAATTAATATGAAAATATTTCCTAGACCCATGACTGCTTTGTCAGCTGCAACCACCTGTGCTAACTACTGCAGTCTATCTTCAGAGTTACTATCAGTAGCAGGATGATTTTTTTCCCAAGCTTGCAATATATACTCACTGTTCACAAAAGACACTGTGGCTTTTCCAGGTGGCCTGATGCCACCACTGAGTGCTATCTCCACTGCCTAAAAGCTGGCCTCAGAGAAGCAGTGCATCCTGACACTGTGCACAACTCTCTCTGTGCTTCCCCCTGTCCAATCCATGGGTTGTGCAGTACTGAGAGAGTCGGGTACTGATGGCAGTGGTTATTTGAAGGCTTAGTGCATTTGAAACTCGTGAAACAGATGAGCAAAAGAAGAAAAACCAAACCCCAAAGCTGCAGGCTCAGTTTGTGAGATACTGAGATTTCCAAGCAAAAATTAATTTCTGTTGCCTTTGGCGTTGGCTGTGGATTGGAGTTGGGGAAGGTCTGTGCTGGCAAGATCCAGCCCAGAAACATGGAGGAAATACTGTCTGCTCAGTTACCAGAGAGTACTGCTGACAAAAACACAAAGCAGACTTCAGACTGTTAGTTATATGAAGAAAAGAGAGGCTTAAAGGGCTTTCGAGGATGATAATCAGAGCAAATTCTATGAAGAATCTGAGGTAGATCAGATGCACCATTTCAGTGATTTCAGATGATCTTGAATTCTTGCATAGTGCCAGTGGTTTCCCAGTCAGTAATACCACTAATCCTCTTTGTGTTCTTGCAGTTTTAAAATATCCTACAAAGCACTTTACAGGAAAGTGTGGTATCTGTGGAATTTCGTATTAGAACAACTAAGCTGTATGTGCATGAGGGGCCCTCCAAGATTAAATTACTCTGAGCTGTACTTGTTGTCAATCATAAGGAAACTCAGTTAGAGCCAGACCTTTTATTTGAAAAAAATCCCTAGTCTTTTATGAGCTCAGGCATCCCTAATTGGACTACATATGTGGATAACTGTGACCACATTCTTTTGTACCTCAATTGCTGTGGAAAGAAAGTACATTAATATGTTCAGGAGGTGACTGTTAAGTTAATTGGTACATCTTTATATCCTTAACGCCTCAATGAAGGCAGGGAGAGATAAGTAGGAGCAAAATAAAAATTTTGCTTTCCAAACCCTAGAGAAACCCATGAGCTGTTGATAGCACAACTGAAGGGCTTAGACCAAGATCATGAAGAGTGATTTGAAGGAATCATTTCAAACATCATCAAAAAGAGATGAGTCTTTATTTTAGGTTCCTGACATGTTTGTTCTACCCAGCTTTGCAAGCCATGTATGTAGAAAGCAGATTACCAGCTATGAGCAGACATATGTTTTGTCWTATCTCCCGAAAGTAAGAAGGTCTTAAAATGCAGGTCTATATGATTTTCCTGTTGTGTGGAACAAAACATCCAGATGTTCATCTAAATTCTCATTTGGGAAAGTATCCCTTCTCACAAAAAGTTCACATTGAAATTACTGAGGAATAAATATGCCTTTTAGTCAGGGTCCGTGATGAGAATAAAAAATAGTACAAATTTAGCAAATTTTCCCAGTGCCCAGTGTAAGCCTCTACCTTTGGTGCAGGTCAGAGAATTTCCAAATAGCTTGTGGGGATAGTTATAAAGTCTATATAGTTATAAAGCCTATCCGGAGAGGATATAGTAGGTAGATGCATAGTAACTAACTTTTGAGACTTAGCATAGCATGAGGTGGACAGTGTAAATAGTTCTCTCTTGTGATATTTTCTCAGGAAATTTATTTTAAGACTTCTTGGATGAAGATACTGTTCATGATCCTCTGTAGTGTTAAGTGCACTGGTTCACAGACAGGCACCATAGAACAAGAAAACTACTAACAACAAGGAAAGCAGTTACAAGAGTGTGTACTCTGACAACAGATGTAGGGCTCCTCGGAATTTACTCTTGTTATTCTGATTTTGTATCCTTTGGAAAACAAGCAGCATCACAAGAAAAAATCTGAACAAGTTAAGTAAATTTTCAACGTCTTCAAAACAGGAGTGTTCTGCCAACAACACAAGACTTCCAGGACATTTTCTCATCAGTTCTGGAATGTATGCACTAGTACCCAAGATTTGCGAGGAGGATTTTTTCAGTTTAAACAACAACAATATAAAAAGACCTTTAATTTGAGTATAGCTACAGAAAGAGAAATATAAACTGCTGGCAAATGTATTTTCCAGCAACTTGAGGTTTTTTCCCTTTTAAAAATATACAGATTATTTTAATAATTCCTTAATGAAGTTTCAATGCCTTTCATTGGTGGTTTTAATCTGAAGTTCCTTAAGAAATAACAGGTAATCAGAACAGTTTTTAAAGGTATGATGTGAACTCTATCACAGACAGTCAGCAGTATTCACACAATACATAAATTACCTTAAGTTCAGAAATTAATATCACTTTCTATCGAGAGCCACATCTGGAATATCCTCTTCACGTTTAGTATTGTTCTGTTGCATCTCCTTAGTGACGTTGCAGATGCAGTATCTACTCGTACGTTTTGCGCTTAGAGAAGCAAGAGCTAACAGGTCATAAATGAGTGTTAGAATAGTTGAATTCGCACCTTCTCTGTGAGAACATGGTGAATGCAAAATAACATAAATTACCTGTACTTATATGAATGTTTGCTTTTGCTGACAGTCATAATATGGTAGAAGAGTTGTCAGATAGATAAAAGCCTGGTATTGGAGTACAGTGTTGAAGGGCAGATAATGGGCTGGGGAAGATTACTTAAGGAGATGTTTTAGGCAAGGAACTTGCAACCAGTCATGGGTGGAGATGAGTGGGGAGAAAGTTGAAGTGAAGTGATGGCTCTGGATTGGTGCCAAGGGCAACATCAGTTCAGAGGAGTCATTCTACCTTTGGGGAAGAAATGAATGATGTTGGGAAAAATAAACTCCAAATATGATTATATGAACTGCCATATCAGGCTCAGGAAGATTGGAGGGTTTTGGTTGGACATGAAAGAGAGAATGGTCAGGTTGTACTGGCTAGCCAGTAAGTCATCCCATACCAGGTATGCAAAACTCACCTGGGGAAAAAACCCTTATGGGGTCTAATTTGAAAATGGTAAGTCAAGATGTGGCTGAAGAAGTTTCAATGTCTTGAACCTGTGTGTTTCATTGCTCATGTTATACTAATGAGGAACCTTTCTTTTCTGTGGTAAAGAACTTTGAGACACAGACTGTGAGCCAGGCTGAGCTTCATATTTCTTATAACCAGGTCAACATTTGTGATGAAGTCATAATACAGTTATTTGACTAATTATCTGACTATTTATCTGATTGACTAAGAGTATGTAACACTCCAAAATGTTTCAGAAAAAAAGTTTTCCAGATAAAGCTTCTCACTGTCTTGTTGGAAGGGGAACAGCCAACCCTTTTGGTGATATTTTCTATGCAAACTAGGAACTGCTATGAAGCTCATGCAGTAAGCTGAGTTTTTCAAATGGGCTGTATAATCATAGACAAGCGTTGCTTATCAAAAGCATGACCTAACATCCATCAGCAAGAAGTGGTATCTGCAGTTTCTGTAAGCCTTGAGTTGCACTGCTGTTCCCTATTTGTAAGATAAGGCAGCACCAACCCTTCAGCCTCCTGGAACTGTGTGAAAATTGAGTTTAGAGAGCTGACCACCATAGGAAAACATATAAAGAAACAATTTTCTCTCCCTCCAGAACAGCACACTGAAATTGAAGCCTGAAGCTAAACAGTGAGCAGTGAAGGAAAACTAAAATATTTACTCATGAGCTGACCTTCTCCATCTTAATCACAGAGCAAGGCAACAAGTCCATGGGAAAAGTTTTCTGGGTAGCTTTTAATTTATAAATTTGTGGGAAGCTGAACCAGTATGATGAAGCCAAACTCATTTCTGCTATTTCCTAGCATTGAAAAGTTTTATTGTACACCATTACTAGAATCACTCAAGTTGGAAGGGACCCATAGGGATCACTAAATCCAACTCCCTGCTCCTCATGGGACTCCCTAATAAAACCATATAACCTAGAGCATTGTCCAGATACTTTCTGACCTTGGACAGGTTTGGTGCCCTGACCACTTTCCTGGAGAGCCTGTTGCTGACTGACCACCCTCTCAGAGAATAACCTTTTCATACTCTCCACTGTGAACTTCAGTAATGTAGTATTAATATTAATCATTAAACTGGACAGTATGCTAATGAAGCCAGAAAGTCATTCACGTAAATTTTCCTGCATTCGTTAAACTTTTCCAAACAACAATAAGCAAAACCAGTGAATTCAACATTATCCTGTCATTTCCTTTTACGGGCAATAAAACCACGGGCATCTGYCTGCCAGCTGTCTGGTCCGTAAAAGCATCAATGTGCAAAATGAAGAAGGAGTGCTCTTCTTCTGTTAATAGTATGAAGGTTCTCTCAGTTATCCTGGTCTTTGACATCTCTGAAGGGATATGGCCTTGAAGAGAGAAGACTGTTCAWTGGGTCTGTCTGGTCACTGTCACCATACTGGACAGCTATGTAATCAGAAACACTTCTTGACAGACCACAGGCTAGGCATTGATGGAAGAGAGTTCATCGTTTGCCCCAGTTAGCAAGGGACATTTGAATGACCCAGAACTGAGAATGTTTTTGATTGAAACAGGTGTGAAATTTTTCATTTGTTTATGCAGGTGCCCAGACTTTGTGTTCTCTCGATCACTCTCATAAAACTGAAGAACCCTCCAGATTCCTGAGAGGAAAAGGCTACTGAAAGGGATGTTTTCCCATGAAGCACTTGTTTTTCTATTTTGTGTTTGTTTTAGAGCAGAAAACTTAATGCATATGTGGATGGTGGCTCCATACTACTGAAGATAGATATTTGATTTGCTAAGCAGTGCCATCTTTCATATTTCCAGAAATGGAAGTCTACTAAAGACTGCAAGGAAACAAATCCATGGAGAAACTGAATGGGAAGGCCACTCCTCTGGCATTTTAGTAGTATTGCAGTAATGTCACTCCATTAGATATCCATTAGATGTGCACTGATTTTCTCCTTACATTATTTTTGCTTCTCATGAAACCAGTGAAATACTGTCTGAGTCAGGTAAGAAAGATAGTATTTGATCTATCACTAGGCACTTATTTTATGGAGCAATGAAACACTCCATTCACCAGAAGAATTTCTGTTGCAGTGGAGTCACCACTCAAGCAGGATAGGGCTGTTCTAACATTTTGCATTTGAATTATTGACTGTCCACAGTCAATGTTTAGCATGAGGAGATGCTCATTCCTCTACTTTATCTATGCCATTGTCTCACTAAAGGTTAGTATCCATACCAGCATGGTTCATCTTGTGGACCAGGGCAAGAGATCAGGGCACTGAATGTCACCAGAACCAGATTAACTTTCTCTTCTGCATCTATGTATTGCATGGTTTGGTCACTGTCTCCCAACACTGTTCTCTCCTTGTGGTACAGGTACCTGGAAAAACTACCTTAGAAAACCTACATTCTTGATAATTTGAAAGCTTTCTTTTAATAAAAGGAGGAAATAATTGAGTTGTCCAAGGATTTGGGCTGACCCCATGACTCGAATGTGTTTAGTCACACAGTATTTCCTCATGATCTATCTCTTAGAGCAAGGTTCTTATCACTGTCTTCTTCCCAATGCTGGTCTGACTAATGTGAAATAAGGAAGTACAACACAGTGCTATGGTGAGAAATATTTAATTTTCATAGTGTTACATCATGTTGGTGTTTCTTAGCAATCTTCTTTTTCCCCCAAATCTGTAGTCTCATGGTCTTTTTTGTTTTCTTGCAGGAGGAGCTGGGCATTGCTTGTGAGTTACTGGAGTCAGATTTCCTCAAGTGCAGTGTGGGATTTCCTTTCATGAGATCCAAATCTAGGGTAACTTTGTGATATTTGCATTTGAAGAATATTGGTCCATTTCCCTGTGTCTCAAAGAGTGGCTGGAAAGCCAACTGCTCTGTTAAATGTCTGTGATTGATACTTTCTCTAGCTTGCTAACCCAGATATCCAAGCCTTTCACAGTTACAGAGACTAGCTATCCTTTTTCCCACCAGACAGGGCCAATGACAGTGCTCTGGGCACTGCAGTAAAATGGCTTTGAGAAATGGTGCAAAAGTTGCAACTTTGGAAAACTTACATATTTCCTCTGCAAAAAATTAGAAAAGGACTCTCTGTCTTACTTATGTTGCCTCTGTGAATTTTTTGTCTTCTATCACATTAAAAAATCCAGCTGGGTTCTTTCTGCCACTAAAATGATCTATATAAATGACCAACCCAGAAAGGTAAGAAAATGAGGAATAACTTTAGGATGACTTGAAAAAAATTAGTCTGAATTTTTTCAGAAAGTTTCCATTTCAAAAGCAAATCCTTTCCATTTGAATTGGTGGATCCTTTGACCCAATATAAAAGTTTTTGTTTTCTGTTTTTATAATTGACTTTTTTGTGCTATTTTGAAAAAGTAAAATATATTTTAAATGGAATTGAAAAAACACATGCAGTAGCAAAATATTATCTAAAATATAAGAATGTAAGCCATTGAAATTACAATGGATTTGGACACTGTTTCACTTGGCCAAAGTCTGTTTTCGAGTTAGCCAGAAAAATGACATGGAGAAGTAATCCACCAAAGTAAAATTCTTATTTCAAAATTAGCACCTGTTTTCACCCATTATGATGTGTGTCCTGAATGATGCTTTAGCTTGAGCCACTTGCTCCAAGACTCCAAGTGCAGCCCTGTGGCATGGCCTTTATTCCCCCAAAAGATCTCTTAATCAACAAACATACAGACATAGTTTCAGGTAGTGATCCTCCTGTTCTGCAAGACTCATTCCCAGGCAGATGATCTCCTCAAGAAATATCTTTGAGTGGCAATTCTCTTAATGAAGGAAAACCCAAACTCTATAGTATTTGAAGACAAACACAATTACTAAGACTTTAAAGGTTATTTGCAGTAGAAGTGCTCTTACACATACCAAAATATGCCACTTTTGTAAAATTAGGCCAGTAAAATCTAAATAAAGTTTCAGAATAAATACATTTTGAAACAATATGCTGAGTCTCTAAATATGGCTTTTTCTTTGTGCAGTATGAGTTCAATGTGATCTTTGACACAAGCCATTTGACCGGGCAGGAAGAAACACTTACCTTCCTTGTCACTGCCCAAAGGTAAGGGGACCCTTATATGTCTAGATGACTTGGATATTCTTTGTTCCGTGAAGTGTGCATTACGTGTGCTTGACAATTACATGATATTAGCTGTAGATACGTAAATTAGGTTAAATTACTGGGGCTAAATGCATGTATTTTGGTGATGCAGAGGAACTGTGTATTGAAGCTTCCTGAAAAATGAGGTAGGATCATACATAGGTTTTCTTTGCCAGGCAGTTGCCATTCTGAAGGATCATTCTGTATTCTCTCAGTTGAAAGGCTCTTGTGTTTCAGTGGCTGTCTCTTGGACCACGTATTGAGATCAGCTCAGCTGCGGTTGATGGTCAACACAAGATAGCCCAACCCATTTGTTCCAGCATTTGAATGAAATAAACATGCTGGGATGCAAACCAAAAAAGATAAATGCTTTAATCAGATGGTCAAGGATCCCATTGTTAGGTTCTAAAGTCACGTATCTATTTTTCCCCACTCTGGATCTTCAGTGAGCCATGCCAGGCTGTGGAAAACATCTAGATAGTGTACTTCCCAAAGAGCGCTTCAGGTAGGCATTGAAGTAGGGTGTTGCAAAGTATGCATGCATAGGCATTTTGTCTTGGGCAGGATAAAAGATGTGACGCATGCTTTGTGCCTTCTAAGATGATGTACCATGAAGAAGCATATTGCATGGGTGATTCAGTAACAAGCACTTCAATGTCTGTATGGTAACCAATGCGCAGCCACATTAACATTGGCCATGAACTTTGATGTGTTGGGTGTTTGACTAGTTCCTCCTCCCATTTACTGTGTAAATGAGCCAAATCCATACCCTTATGTATGCAAATCAGGATCTTCAGTCTGAATTCTCCTCCCAAATGGGATGACACCTCTACAAAAAGATAGAGATGAGAGATAAGATGTAGCAGCTGCTGAGTGACTGCTCTTACAAGGTATAGTCCTCCCCTGCAGTAGCGGCTGTAGGTGGGAACAAGATCCTGCAGCACATAGGACTGGTGTGAGACAATGAAAGTGAGACGTGTCACCATGTCTTGCATGTTAGCAAGTTTTATTCTCCATCAGATGTTCATCATGTGTTCAGGTGACCCTGTGATGCTTCTCAGTCAGAGACATCAGTATGTGCTAGGTGAATGCCAGTTAGTGCAGAGATGGCTCAGCAGTGCTTTAAATGTGCACAACCAGTGTTTTCCAACCTTGAATAGCGCAGAACTTGCCTCTGTAATCTCACTTATATTTCTGTGCCCTACCAATGAGAAGTACTAGTCTGTGCCTTTAGATGAGCAAAGAAATAAACTGTAATTGTTACACATTGAATGCATGCTTAGAGATGTTACGAGAAAGTTTCTCATTGTAGAAGGTTGAGAGAGAATAGTTATGTTTTGAGGGATTGAGCTGAACCTCCAAAGAGAGTAGTGCAGTTCTCAATGCTGATTATCCTCATTTCCTCTGTGACTTTAGGCAAATTGCTTAGTTCTCTTGCTGTCAAATGAGTGTAACAAAATCTTTCTACCACAAGAGTTGCAGGAAGCCCTGCGGTAAGTTGAGAGAGAAATTGAGAGAAAGTACCTGTGCTGCAGTCAGACTGCCATAGATGAAGGCATTGTTTCCACACAGAACTGGAGTTAGTCTGACAGAAATAGCTGGTCAGGGAAGCTATGTCATACTGTCATGTGAAAGCAAGTGTTGCCTTTCAGTTGTCTACCTGAGCCTGTCCCATATAGCTGAAAATTTGGCAGTAGAATCTGTGACAAGAGATTGGTTCAGTATTGTAACAATTGGAGAAAGAATTAAACATCACATTATATTTCAGTTACACTATTTGGCTGTTTTTTAAAAAACAACAAATCCTTTTTCTTTGCTTCCAGGTGTGAACTGTTTTTCTAGAGCTAGATTCACTGAGTTGTGTTCTCCTTTTCTGACAGTACTTTTACTCCATTTGAAACAGATAAGAACATATCCATGAACCCTGTCTAGAATTCTACTTGCTTATTCTGTGTGCCACCGTAGTATCTCAGTATTTATGTTGGATGAGAAATGTCTCAATTTTGGACTTTTCTGTGAGCGTATTCAGGGGAAAAGCTTTTATTAAGTGGGATTCTTTCCCAGGGGTGAAATTTGTGGAATTTTCTATCTGAGCCATATTTTATCAGCAGACATAGGCAACGTGTCAGTGGCAGAAAGCTGAGCTGTAGGTAAGCATGTATGTAGCCAGCAGGCTCTATTTTTGTAATCTGAGCAACTCATAATCTGCATGGGATCACTTGTTATTGCCTGCTGTTGCCTCAGTGATACCGTCCTCAAATAAATATGATCATATATTTTGTTTTGCCAGTTTGATTTTTGGGTAAATCCAATGAACTGCAAGGCAAAAGTGATTCCAGAGTACTACTGAAGAAATTGGAAATACATGTAACATATCTTTCAAGATTGTTGTTTTGRGCTGTCACCCAACGAGCAGACTCATCATCAGAATTAGAATAGGTGCAGGTTTGTGTGCTAGACATGCATTACAGGAACCTTTCCCAGACTTCATACATAAAGTATTCACACTGAAACAAACTGACTTAAATGAGAGCTAATTGCTCACTTTTTTCCTTTCTTCATTTTGGTTATGACTGGCCAAGGCAACTGCCTTTCACACTGTAAAGTAGAAGTGCTTTCATTTTGGCAGCTAAGTAAGGGAATAGGGGGAAAGAGAAGGTGGAATTGCTGAGAGGTTATGGCCAGTTCACCACAAGAGTCTTGCCCAAAAAATTGCTTGCAGTGGCAGCAAATTGGTGCTATAGTGCAGTGCAGGTACACTGAAAACATTTATTCATTTGGTGAGTCAAGACCCTGTGTGATGTGTGTCACTCACAATCTGACATGCGGTCAAACTGGGAGAAAATGAGCCCTTGCATGGAAGCCTAAATGTTCTTGTTTCTGTCCACTTTGTATGATGGCTACTGTAGTTTCCCAGAGACATTTGAATTCACACCTTGTTCCAATATGCTTTTTTTTTATGAGCCTGTTCATGTCACAGCCACAAAACTCATGCTTTTCTCCAAGGTTSGGTGAACTTTCTTAAGGAGCTGATATCACTCAAATAGAGAGGCTCAAAGTACAAGGCAGAGAGATGGTGACTGTGAAACTGTGATATATTACAAAGGCTGTCAATTTTCAGTATGTTTATTTTTCCTTTCTGACATAGTGGAAACCTAGAACGCACTGAATGTCTGCATGATAATACTTTAATCCTGTCTGTGCCCCTGATGCATGAGGTGGAYTCATCCATCAATGGGTAAGTATCAATCACAAAATGAAAACAAAAACAATAATAATAATAATCAGAACAGCATCGTCCTAAGAATAACATCTGAGTGTCTTCCAATAGAAAAATTAATTCTTCTCTTTGTTTACATGAAGCCAGACTATTGCTTTATCCTTGTTTCCCAGACTCTGGTCATTAAGACAATCTCATTCAATATCTGTAAATTTTATTAATTTCAAGACTGTACCTCATTTTCACTACTTCCTAAATAATGCTAATTAGTTACCATCACATTTATAGTAGGTATTTTAGTGATTGTGTTTAAGTTCAAGTGATTATGTAGATATGATGGACCTTAAAATTAAATTAAAAAAGTAAACTACATCTTGTTCCTTAGGACATTCTTTAAGGAAATGGTTGAGAGCCACCAGGCCAAAAGTTGCAGTCAAATGTTCTGGAATTTTAAGGAGATTGGTGAAGTCTAGCTGTCTGCCTTTCTGTTTAATTCCACAAACAGAATTTGCTTCTGCTTATTTTCTTATTTCCTCTGTTCCCTAGTCTGTGAGGCATCTGACTACCAACTGTGGAGATTTCTTACCCTTTGACTGGAATACTTGTATAACATATAGCCATTGTGTCCTCTCCCTAAGGCTGCATGTGTATGAGTTCCTGCCTTTGAACTTGGAGCTCTTCCCTTCCACTTGGCATCACAATCTTAAGCCTAGAATGAAAGATTTGTGGTCAGTCTCAACAGTCAGTCATTCTTTAGCATAAACAGTGCTTTGAGTTGAAATTGGAGGACCTGGTCACTGAAAAACGAATTAGTGTTCATGTAGACTGAGAAAGCTGACATTAATTCCTAAACTGGGGAAGCAAAAACTCATCATTAGTGTCCCCAGAGGGTCAGTGTCTCATCTATGGCAACTTCCACATGACAGGTATTGTCTAAATGACCAGCGCAGGTTGGCATCATCAGAAGTCAAATATTCCCTTGACCACTTTGCTACATGTGTAGAAAAAAAGTTAACCTGCACTGACATGTGATTTGATTGAAAAGCTGAATAAATGCAGATTCAAGGCCTAGAGTGGATTTTGCCTTGTAAAGGTCATCCTGTTGGATAGAAATAAAATCCTTAATTACTACCACAGCAGTCAGAATGGATAAAAGGTTTGTTTGAGCCTGCTCAGAGAAAGGAAGTGCGCTGTCAAACCTCATAAGATGACTAGCAAGGACAAAAATCTCTGTATTGAGAGTACAGTCTCAGCAGCATGCTCTGGAAGTTTTTGAATGCTTTCATTGTTACAAATGCTTTAGAAATTGAACTCTTGTTTCTTGATGCTTTGATACAGATTTTTATTCAGCTTTACCAATATGAATGCTTTCATCTGTGTCTTTAGATCTCTGTTCATTACCTACAGAATACTGCATGCCAGAACATAATAAAAAATTGGTTTCTCTTCTTCAGAATGTACTTTTTTAAAGCACAAGGCCTCTGATGCCTGTGTGGATTATATTTTTCTTTCTCATAGACAAACCTTAGTGAATTGAAGTTCACAGAAAAATCAAGCAGACAGAGAAAAGTTGGGTTTATTGGAGGGCACATTCCTAGGCATAGTAATATTAGTAATATTCTTCTTTTTGGACAGTATATTTTTGAAGCTTGTTTTATTAGTTTAATTGTCCTACATTTGAATCTAGAGGAGCAAACTTCATTCCTGGTTCTAAATATGATATAAGTCCAGAATGGCTTGTACAATATTTGGGAGAAGCCTTCTGGCATAACGCTGTAAATGGGAGGAGAAAATCTGTGTTTCACTAGCAATCGCTGGCACAGGATGCAGGCAGGAAAACAGGAAATGTACTTAAACAGGGTTAAAATCCTGTCTCAAAGTGCTCTGATTCCAAAGGAAAACCTGGGAAGGAAGCAGAGTTTTAGGCAGTAGTGAGGACTAAGGTTTGTCTGAAATTACACCAGGACCCTTTCCAGATAGTGGAGAAGCTTGAGATTAAAAGAAGACATAAAGGATGCTTAAAGCACTCCCAGTCCTCTTCTGCAGGATTTTTAGGTACTGTGTTGTGCTTCCAAGTAATTTCTGATAAAATCCTACTGCATTTTACTGTGTGATTAGATGATAAAAGTGGTTAAGGAAACTTGAACTGCTCTACTGTAGTTGAAAGTAGGTTATCCCCCTCTAATCTTTCCTTTAATAATCTGCTTAATAATAAAGGTAGTAAAACTTAGGTATTTAACTGTTTATTCCTGAAATGCTGTGTAAATGTTAAATAAAATTGACATGTTACTTTAGTGAATATGCAACTTAAAGTATTCCTCTTAGATACTATTTCTTCAGATTAATTTGGTAGTGCAATGATTTCCCATGTTAATCCAAGCTACGGGACTTGAGCAAATCAACCATGCCAGGGGACTCCAGAAAGGAGGATTTGTGATAGGAAAGGAGAAAAAAGGATAAATAATTAAAAGACGTCTGATTCGTTGGTGGGATTTTAGCCYATGTCAGTTGAGATGCTCCTTGTGTAGTCTAACTATGTTGCCAAAAGGAAATCAAATCACAAAAAATAGATTAATGTAAAATAGTCCCATAGAATTTCACATGACTAGAAAGGAAGGGGTGCAATTCAGCTAGACACAAATATATTTCATTTTATCACAAATTCAGCTTACTAAATTTGTATCTTGGTCTTACAGAGAAGTCTTCCCTACTTCATTTTTCTACGGTGATTCTGTGCCAGCTTCCAACTTTGTTCAGCTGGAAAACCATGAATGCCTTTTCCAGTCTCTCAACTTCACACTGCAGGTAAAACTCGTCCTTATTTTGGCTACTTTCCTGATTGGCAGCACATTCTTGTTTTGTATCTATTTTATTCTGAGTGTAGTAAGGGCTTTTGTGCATGATTTTGCATCACAGTCATGGGTAGAATGGAAGCTTTGGACAAGGTTTATAAAGAAGACCCTCTTGTTGAGTTATGAGGTTCAGAAAGGACTCCCTTGCTTTCTAAACTTCTTCTCCGAGAGGAAACTAGGTGCAACTGGATCCAGTCCTAGCTTCAACTTGGTCAACAGTTTTTATCTAAAGGTTATATAGGTGTACTCGCTCATACCAACAACTGTGAGCAAATCGCTTTTGCTCAAGGAGAAACCTTGAGAGACATGTCCACTCAAGGGAAGAATCTCCAGATTCTCTTCTGGAAGTGGTGTGTTAGAAGTCCATGCTGATAAAAAATGGGACTGAGCTTTTATAGTATAAACTGATCAACTGTCACTCGTGTTTCTAGGCTAGCTGTGCCAGCTCAGCAGCTTTAGACAAGTTATTTGTACTATCACTTGTTGATTCCTTTATCAGGAACATTGCCTGTCACATCCTCACTGGTACCAGTTTTTGTCAGAAAATGCTTTCTCTGAATGCTTAACTTTGGGATTGATGAGTCAGTCTCTGTTGGTAGTCCCTGCTTTTCAGAGACAGGGCAACTGAGAGGCATTTTAAAAGATTTTATTCCTTTATCAGTCTTATTGAAGGGTGAGACATAAGAGATGKAAAACTCAACATCATTATATCAGAAGCCAACCTATTTCCTGGTTAGAATACCTTATAGATGTTCTTCAGCCTATCAGCTTTTGCCACGCAATGCTGCTAATACTTATAACACCAATCACCTATATTTTCACCCCACATGGTCCTGCTACTATGCATTTTTCACAGTTCTAATTCTCTAAAATATCTGGTCTTTCTGCAAGGCCATATTTTGAAACTTGTTGAAACTTGTGTCTAGTTCAGTCTCTCTCTCAACAATGTCATCTCTATTCCATGGTCTTCCTAAGTCAGCACACCTTATCTCAATTTTTGCATACAGAGGTACAAGACTGTGTGAGCTTTTTGTCAGGTTTTGAGAATCCCTTACAAATCCATTTCTCACAAGCCTCAGCAGTCTTTAACACCAAAGTCAGCATGACTACCCTTCTCCATCCATCATGGGTAACTTTCATAAATAGGGTTTAGTTTGAGCTGTTTTACCCCCACTCAGGCAGAGCATCCCGCTACAATGCTGTACAATGCATTCTTGACTGGATACCATATTTACAGCATGCAGGGATGGCATATGTCCTTTATCTGAATATATTATGACAGGAATTGCAAACATGGCATCTCACTTCCATAGGAAAAAAAGCTCCTACTATTTGTTTCTCTTTCACCTTTTTTCACATGCTGGGTAAAGAGCCCTAGTTATTCAAGTGTCTCATCTTGGATAAAGCCACAGGTTAAAAGTGGAGGAGTAATTCTTTTTAGTGGCATGGTCATTGAACAAAGGAGTGAGCAGCCTTTATTCAAGAGAACAAATACACGTCTGTGCTAGAGATTCAGGCTTGCTAAATGCCCCAGCATGAAAATATTTATAGCACTACTGATTACAGTATAGGGGAGAGATAAGGACACTAAATGTAGTAATTACATATCCTCTGAACACAGGGAGACATGGTTCTCCCAAAAAAATCCTGGGAAGCTGTGTAGAAGCTGTGGGAAACTTAGATGAAAGAATTAAAACAATTATTATCTCTCTTTCTGTAATCATTGTTTATAGATATGGTTCTCCAAAATGTGCTATTCATAGTTCACCAATGGTTTGAGATGTTTCTACTTTGAGACCAATCAAGTATCACCTTAGCAAGTCACATTATAAAAAGACCCACTATTTTCCTTAAATGCTTTTGCCTTCTGATCCACCTGAAGACTGGAGCCTTCTTTCCGTCCCTGACTCAACAGTGACATCAAAAAGACACGTATGAGAAGCTTTCAATAAATACCTCATAGCATCTTAGCATTATTCAAGTGTTACTTATATATTACACTTCACAAGACAGTTAGATGGGTTCCTGATGTGGCAAAATATATGGATGGATTATTATAAGGAACTCTTGTGATGTGGCCAACATTAACTGGCGTTATGTTTCACTGCTGTAACTGCATCTATTACAAGCCCTACAATTCATTTTTGACYGCTAGATGGGACTAGGGAATGATAAGCCAGGCAGAGGTAGGTTCATTTATTGTGAAAAACAGTGTTTTGTCTTTTTTTTCTTTCTGTTTTCCTAGGCTGAAAACTCAGCTTACAACAAATAACATGTCTGCCTCCATGGACAGATTGCAATCCACAGCAATTAAGCCCCCACTGCATCCAGTGCCCTTAGCTATTTATTGAAGGACTGAAAGGAGGATTTCAGGACATAAAAGCTTTTGTGAACCAGGCTATTAATTCTTGTGATTCTGGTTTCCTACTTGGGGGTTTGTAGGTCTTCTTCTCTTCCTCCTCCTCATACGTAGTGATTGGTTAATGCAGATGAAGAATGGATGCACTGATGCTTTAACTAGATAAATATTTTCAGTAAAAAAGTGATAACAGGGAAGGGAGAGAGAATCGATGTATTGGCAGTGCCACCATTTGTCCTACCAAATGCTCTTGTCTCTCATGCACACACTTAGCAGTTGCAATAGTAGTATTTTTTCCATACAGAAGTTGAAAATTATACCACATCAAGTCACACATCTGCTCTCCAATAATGGGGTAAACCTTATAACTGTGTGTATCAGAGAGAAAAGGTAGTTTCACAAAAGGCAAAGGATTGTTTGTATCACTCTTTGCTTAATATTTCCTGCCAAATATTTAACTTTTCCAGATGGAGAAAAATAATAGTTCCTTAACCAAGAGAAAGAGATGAGCTACAAAAACGTGGGCCTTTATAGCAGTTTTTATATGTGAAA
Source organism: Cardinalis cardinalis (assembly GCA_014549065.1). Classification (NCBI taxonomy): domain Eukaryota; kingdom Metazoa; phylum Chordata; class Aves; order Passeriformes; family Cardinalidae; genus Cardinalis; species Cardinalis cardinalis. The sequence continues at coordinate 71,900 of JACDOX010000393.1, read as the reverse complement.
ATCTCTAAAAGATCAAATATGCACAAGGAAACAGAAAATGCCTTTTCTGCAATAACTCGTATCTGATCTTAGTGAGATAATCAAAGTTTTTAAAATGTCTAACATGAAACACTATGTTTGTATTTCATGCAGCATTTATCATACTGCATTCTAATGGGATTTCTCCCCCTGCCTGTAGCCTCAGGGCTTTTGTGAGGAGGATTTGGCATTGCAAACCAGTTCTGTTTATCAGTCAGGCATTTCTTCAAATATAAACAGTGTTTAAAAAATGAAAACCTATTGGTTTTAATATTTGTACTTTTCACAATTAACAACTGCATGATACATCTTTTCACAGTAGTATCTCAGTTTGGATAAATATTTTAGTGGGTTTCATGTTTTTACTTTAATGTTTTTTAATGCTTTTATATTTGTGTTGTTAGAAAGAACCAGAAAATATTTTTCCTAATAAAAAAATGTAGATACAAATGAAAACTTACTTTAATTGAATTTTTTCCATGGATTATTCCAATTCAGCAAAACTCCATAAATTTAAGAATTTTCACTGGATGCATTTCAGTGGAGGATGGGAAATTCTTTGAGCTTTTGTTGAAATTTTGGGGGCCAGGAAGCGATAGAAAGCTAATATTTTCCACTAAAAGTGCAATTTATTGAAAATGCCAGAACTTGAATGGAAGTTGTTCACATGCATCTCCTGGCAACTCATTCAGAAAACTCACAGTCCAGTAGTCACAGTAATTGTTTGGCTTCTGCTCCATAAGGAAAACACATGCAGAATATCATGCAATGGTTAACAGATGGAAATGAGAATGTTAACTGAGACAGTAATATTTCTAATAGCTTTCAAGATTTTATTACCAAAACATTCAGTGTACTAGCAGTGTCTCTGTACATAAAATATACTGTTTGTATTGATGGCTGGCATTTATCCTGTAAAACTGCTTCTCCTTTGATATGTGAGCTGTGCCTGAAGACTGTTAGGTAAGCTAATCCTTTAACTTCATTCTGACACTTGAAAAAGAAGTCTTAGCCTGAAGACATTGAAAAACCTGCAAAGTACTTGTATTTCTTCAAATTTACCTGTTCTCCCAGCTCTGAATCTACAGTAATTTCCCATTTATGAGAAGTCAAGTACGTAATTTTATTTGTATTCATTTTTTCTCTTACAGATTTATAATGCTGGACCAAGCACTCTTCCTGGAGCTTTTCTTGATATTTCAATTCCAAATCGCCTCTCTGCCACTGGAGCCGAAATATTTCACATTCAGCAGATGATGGTGAGTATGTTACAATGTACTCTGAGCCCAGAGAGGCACTGAGAGCTACTGATGACTAAAACAAAAGAAGTCCACCAAAACTCAGTGAATTAGTTGCTTTTTAAGACAATCAAATGTTCTTTGCATCTGTGGCCAGATCGTAGGTAGCTGAATCCCTCCAGCTATTGGCTGTTCTCCCTCAGCTAGGGCAAAGACAACTAGTTGTATGTTCCTGGTTTCCTACAATGCTGTGAAAATTAGGTCAGGCTGATGCTGAAGGAGATACAGAGAACACTTCCACAAGTCACATCTGCAAAGAAGGTTGTCTCTTAATCAGGTCTCCCTGACTGAGGGAGGATTAAATGGTGTATGTAATATTGGTAGGATGCTTTATCAAGCTAACTCAGATTCTCTGGGATTTTTTCTGTGGTTGTCAGCTAGGTCTGAATACCTTATCTGTACCTATTTTGCTATAGTCTGTGTTATAATTTGCTCTTTTTGAGTGTTCTTTTAATGAATGTAAATAATAGAGAAAGATCTTCTTTCAACGCCATGCTTTTCAAAAGATAATTTTGTGTCAATTTCAAAGAAATTCAACATAAACTGTGGTAGACAAATTCTTAGATTTAATTTCTAATATTTATTTATTTATTTCAAAACCTTTGTTAGACCACTGAAATACCATCATTTGCACTGTGGTGGCCAAAAGATGGAAACCTTTTTACTGAGGTAAATTTATTACTGAAATTCAGAGTAATCTGCCTTTGTGAAATGAAACCAACTTTTGGGGATTATTGAAAGGAAGTATTATACTTTCATGTTGTTGGTTACTTTTCTAGCCTTGTAGCTGAAAAGTATTACCTATTAGGTAGGGAACTGTGTCACTGAAGATGTGGAAATATAGATCTGAAAGATCTTTCTAAGCAGGTTTCCAAGATTTTTGCGGTTGAAAGGTATGAGATAAATACAGATGTGGCTTACAGATGGGCAGTAAAGACAGAATGACTGAGAAACATGTGGGAATATTGTATGAAGCAATAGTAGTGCATAGACGGAGTCAATTTGCCAACCACGCTTAATTAGTTCTTGAGCATATGTATAATTTTCTATGGCATTGCTTTTTAATGTTAATTTAGTCCAGCTTTATATACAGAAGATCACCTTTCCTTTGACACATTGCCTGTCAAAGTATCATGACCCGTTTCCTTGTTTGTTCCCTGGTCTCTGTGTGCTGTAGGAGAGGGTGTGTTCATAGCAGACACAGAGAGGTGAAAGTCTTCCTAATGGATTTTATCTCCCCAGATGTCAGTATCTTCTCTAAAATCAGTCACTCTATAAAGGAGGTCCCAGCTGAGTGGTGTGGTCTTGAGCACTGTGGTAATAAATGCTAGCAGGGTTTGTATTGCTTTTCCCCAACAACAGGTTGCATTGCTCTGCACATTATTTTACTGAATTGTACTTTGAAATTTGTTTTTGTAGAAATGTTAAACTGCTGCTGTGAGACATCTTTGCAGGTAGTAGGCAAGTATGTTTTTATGCGAGATGTCTGCCTCAGACACTGGCATTCCAGTAATTTTGAGTATTGATTTTGGGTACATGGTCAGTAGAATTCTCCTAYGTGACTTTCTAAATACCTCTAGCATGTTAATAAATGTGAGCCAAGAAAATCCTGTCTGGGACAGTGGTTATCCTTGCCTTACAGATACATAATTGGAACACCAAAAGGTTTGCTTGACTTCTCACAGGAAATTTGTGTCAGAGCCAGGCACTGAACCAATGTATCCCAATTCTTACTAGAACCACTGTATCCCAAGTCTTATTGTTGTAACAGAGAAGACATCCCACTCTCTTTCCTACTGCTCTCTCCCAGTGAGTTTTTATTGACTGAAAAGGGAACAAAAATCATGGAGTTTTTCAACTTTTCATAGAATAGATCTAATTAAACAAGGAAACCTAAAAGGAGATGAACTTTAGAAAATAGTTTACAACAGCTGTTTCTCCAAGACAGTTTTTGTAAGCATAATCATTAAATATTTCAAGGTTTTTCTTATTTTGCTTATTCCCAGAGTCTAGACTTCAATAAAGATAGTAAGGTAATAGAATCCTTTCAGACAGTGCAGGTATTTCTGTCATTATTTTCTCTATGCATATAATCTAGCCATTCTAGCTGTCAGTGTTGGCAAAACTTTGAGAATAGCTGTCATTAATACAGAGGATTAGGAATTGTCATTTATCTGTAAAATACACTGTTGATACAGAAGTTGGGATTTGATGACATAATGGTTTTTATCTTAAAGCTAGTTATTCTATTGCCATTCTCTGATACACAGTAAGGCAGTGAAATTTTTGAGTCAAAATGCATAGTTAAAGCACTAGAGTTTGTCTCACATACACATAAACTACACAAGATAGTTCCAGGAGCAAACTCTCTCATATTGTGTTAATTGAACTAGTCTTTCAGGCACAAAAATTAATAGCAGAAACAGTCACATATGGCTCACTGGAACAGTCTGTATCTCTGGGAGGTGTTAATAGGAAGTATTATCTGCTGGTCTTACGGCCCTCATGCTTCCTATGTTCCTGCCATTCTGAGCTTTTGTCTTTATTCCAGAAACTGTTTTAACATTTTGTTCGAGACAAATTCAGATCATGGAGATGTTTTGACACTTGTAGTTCTGCCTTAGAGATGTTCAGATGCAATTCAAGGGCTACTGGGAGCAGCACTGCAGTTTTTGCAGCACTTCCCCCAACAGACCCCCCAATATACAAAGGGAGTGAATCAATAATAAAAGCCAGAAGTAAACAACAAAATGGATAATTGTAAGAAAACTGGGGAAAAAAAAACCCAAAACAATTGAACTTCCTCCCTATTAATTTTTAATGAATAGAAGATACTAGAAATTTTCAAATTTAGCTAGGAAGTTTCACCTCTGACATTAGTTTTACATAGTAAATACATTCTGCAGTGGTAAATGATATTTTGGAGACACTTAAGTCAAATTAGTACCTGTTTGTTTGTTTGTTTGTTTGTTTGTTTTTATGAATTTTTGTATTTGCTTTCTTGCAAAGGTTAAAAACCAGCCAGGTTAAAAACATAATAAATTAAATACCTCAGCTTGTTAGTAAAAGTGTTGTGATAGTGTAGATGGTGACATAGAAGAGCTTCACACAAGAAGAGAAGGTAGTCCTAACATAAAGGTATATTCTCCACTCTTCAAGCCATTGGTTATCTATTCTTCCAGGAAGAAAAACAGTGCTCGTTATATTTGTGTATGTTTTTGGTTTTGAACTGAAAGATCAGTAATTTCCTTTGTGTATCCAGCTAGGGATACACAAGGACAAGGGAAGCACTACCAGACCTTGGCTGGCAGCCAAGGAGCTGCTTTCTAGGATCATCAAGAAGATTTTCACAATGGGAGTTCCTAATAAATTAACCACGGTATTTCCTGAAGCTGTTCATAACTTAAATGTGTCCAGGATTATTCTTGTGCTGGCTTTATGGAACTGGATCAGATTCTTGCCTTCTGGTTTATTTTCTTTTCATTGAAGGTAAATACAATTATGAGGAATTAACAGTTGCAAACCAAATTTGTCTATTTGAACTGGGTGATCCTCTTCCCTCTGGAGGGACTAAGTAGAGCCTGTTTGTTGAATCAGTATCAAGAATATAAAAAAACATATTATCACCATCACTGAGATAAGAATCTTGTTGGAAAGTAAGATTCATATGTTGCAAGACAGTCTCTTCAGAAAGAGTTTTCAATCTAGGCAATGATGTAGAAGGAAATTTGAAAGTAAGAGGGAAAGAAATACTGTTCTCAGTTTTTTGACGAGCTCCCTCCTTGCATGTCACTCTTGATGTCTAAGTCTAGTAATGACTGTTTTAGTAATTGCTAGTAATTGCTAGTAATAAAATATATTTAAATTACTATGTTCTCTAACAATTTATGAAGAGAGGCACAGAAGCAATTCTGAAGAAGCAGAGTTGCTTGGCAGTGTCCACTGATAATACAGAAACCATCTAGTTTCCTGAATTTTCCCTAGGCTTCTAAACTTAGATCTTGAGAATTATTTACAGAGAGGGAAAAATGGGTTGAACTTCAGTCTTGTGACTCCTGACCCCTTAAATGGACAAGCTTTCAACCAATCAACCTTAAATGGACCAGTTATCCCAGGCCACCAGTTCCTGATCCAACCCTTCCCATCACTTCTTGTTTAGGGAGCAAAATAAGAAGTCCTTCTCTTGCAAGGACAAAGAGGAGTCCTCCAGTTGTCCTATTATGTTTTGCATATTCACTTCACACTTCTTTCTACACAGGTGAGATCTGGATTGTGCCTTTATGATAGCTGGATATCAGTAAGATTTTAAAAAAGTAAAGAAAAACTGAATGAATTAATGGAAGAATTTAAGATAATTCCTTTTACAGGTTTACCTTTTAAGTTGATTGATCTCTTCCTGTGAATGTTGAAAGAAAAAAGTAAAATGAATTGACATTTGACAGAAAGATTGTACAGGAACATTTTGCACTTACAGCAAGATTTAATTTAGCCCTTTGTGTTAGTCATCCTGCATGTACTCTCTTCACTTCAATGACTTACACACACACTGGCATRTACATATTTTGGCACCATATTTAAAAACATACCTAGATTACTGGAGGAAATTACTTATTCCAGGGAATATACTCTACAGAAATTTGTACAGAAAATTGTACAGGTACTTTCTGACCTTCCTGCCTCTTTCACTTTAATTGGTTTTTAAATGACTGTTCAAAAACATTTTTGCTTAGGCAGTTGGAGGTGTTCCCTGCCCTACCCCCAGTGTAGAGCAACTTAGTGATATCAACTGAATCTGGCTTTGCCTAGGAGGTCTGTCTCTTGCAGGAGAAACTAGTGCATCTTCTACATCCAGGATGGCTGTGAGGAGGGGCAGAGGCATACACTGTGGTCCAGCATGGCACAGTTGCCTTTAGACAGGAGCAGGGAGGAGGACCGTGAAGAAACTCAGAAAGAGTTCCTAATGAAGAATGAACTGAAGAGGAACTTGTCTTTTAAGTTTCCGTTGTTATACAGAAAAGGCTGCCCAGGTGTCCTGATCTAGGACAAATTTAGGAGAAAACCTCAAAAGGGGTTCCTCTAGAAAGCAAATTCAAGTGGCCCCTCCCCCAACTGGTTGAGGAAAAGATTTCCTTGGAGAGAAGTGGAAAAAAACTTTATTTAACAGGCAAAGCACTCACCAGCACAAAAAATTAACTATATTAAACAACAAAACCTCTTGCCAATCTGAAGAGATGACAAAGTCAGAAAGTCCTTTTTGTGGGTTGCAGCTCAGCTCACTCAGTGTCTTATCAGTCCTTCTGGCGCTGGAAATGCCGCGGGCCAGCCCGGTGGGCCACAGGTATGAGCTGCCAGTGCTCCTCTGGGTTTTCAATCCACAGAAGGTTTAAACAGTTCCAAGAAAAAGAAAACCCACAGTCCAGGGAACTTCTCTGCCTCAGCCAGCTAAAAACTAACTAAAAAGCAAAGGAGAGCTCTTTCCCACTGTCTGTCCACAGAGAACACAGTTCAGGAGAAGGATGTGGGGGAACAAGTGCAGTTTCTGATAACAAACTCCATGCTTCTTCTCACCCCTCCTTCTTTTAATCTTTTCGTGCATTGCTGAATGCATCCTTGAAGATGGAGCAAACTTCTTAACATCAAAGAAAGTTTTCTGTGACTTCCTAGTTGGGATCTTTAGGTGAAACCAGATTTGAACAAATTCTCAGACATTATCCAGTTGTTTTGACCAAATCTTCTAGATATGAAAGTGCTATGGTATTTGTATAAGCAGTGGATTTCTTTCGAAAATTCTAAAGAGGATGTTCTTGGAAAAGGCACTTTGAATGTAAAAAAATAATTGTCTTTCAGTAAAGTCTAATAATATAGAAATCAAGGCCATTGAAACATGGGAAAAAACCGCTGTGATCCATATATTAAATGAGGCCACAGCAACACGATATTGTTGTCCAATTGTGGCTTGCTCATTATTAGCTTCTAAACTAAAGTAAAATTTGTCAAATAACCTAGGTATCGAAATTTTACAACAGTGTTCCCCCCAAAAAAATCACGGCCTTTCAAAAGAGTGGCAGTTTGATTGATGTTTTCGGTCAGCTGAAACTGTTGCTACTTTGTGAATAGCCCATAGCTCCTATTTTTTTTGCTGAATATGTGAATTCCAATTTTGAAAAAGATGGCTTATTTCCCCTTTGATAAAAAGAAATTTCAGATAAAGAAAGATGTGAAATAGAATGGATATATAAATAATCTGTTATGAGAATGATGAAGGAAGCAGGAAGTTTGGCAGATTACCGTGAGTAATCATATGGTAATCAGGAGTTTTGCTGTGATGTGGAGAAATATATATATAGTTTTTTTTTGGTAAGCTTCCTAGCTAGAGAAGGAAGCTCCTCCTGTTGAATGAAAAGGAAGTCTACAATTTTTAAAATTTTTTATTCTTAGGAGTTAGTGTAAGAATTCACCATTTTTCCATTGGTAAAGCTTTTCCTGCCAAAAACAATGAAGAAGGAAATTCAGACAGTAACTGCTTGGTAAATTCTTTTAATACACAGTCCTGTTTTAAATTCTGACTCTTAGACTAGCTTTTCTCTTCTCTAACTAATGTGCAAGATTTGTGGTGTAAATGAAAGAAGCAAAAGAACAAGGAAGCGTTTAAAACAATGGTATCTGTATATATGTGGTGACAGAAGGATTTTCCTCCCTGTTCATGTATCAGAGTGAAAATAAGCATCTTGTATTGGATTCCTCTCCTGGCTTTGAAAGTATATCATTCCAGTCTTCTACAAGGTACCAGATGGTATCAAAAGTATCAATAAACCATTTCTTGGAGGAAATTCTGAGGATGTCTTGGAAACAAATTTTCTGCTTAACTTAATATATCTCCTCCACCCCTCAAGAGGTTTTTTTGGATGAAAATGACCATTTAATCTTCAGTTGTCTACAACAGATAAGGAAAATCATCCCCTTGAAAGCCTTGCCTTTTCTCCACTACTTCTAAAGAGAGTTTAGATCTTAGAAACCTTTCTGATACATTCAAACATCTGCTTTAGTGAAACAAAACACGTGAGTTGTTTGAGCCCTACAGGGAATGTACTCACCTGCACAGTCTTCAGAGCTCCTCATCCTAACATCAACACAGCCCATAGGGAAAGTCCAACAACTAGGTAAAGAACAAACATGGGCTTATTTGTGTTTAATACAGAAAAGGATGTACTATATAGACAGATAGAACCTAGCTGATGGAACATCAAATGCCAAGTGATCTCAGGGGCTTTTAAAATAAAGACATACCCTGAGAATTATATATTGCCTCATATGTTGGTAAAGCATTTCACAGTTTGTCATAGGGAGAGGAAAAGTACTTCTCAGTGACCTTTCTGGGGTTTCATCTGCTAGAGGCCAATATATAGGGAGCACATGAATGTTAGTGGTAAGCTGATTTTTGTGTAAGGTGGTGGTCATTCCTTCCTAGGCCTGAATCTTCTGAGGACCTCAGGGTTAAATCATACCAAGTGGTCAGTTTTTCTCCTTACTGTGTACATGTGGCATGTACAGCTCTGTCTAGGAAGGAATCTACTGTCTTGTAAGTGAGGAACTTTATATGAGAAGATCTTTGCTTCTGTCACAAAACTGGGTAGGAATCACTAGTTCTTGAGAGCAGTACTTCTGGGAATTTTTGCTAAGTATGTGCAAATTGGCTGCAGGGACATGACCAGGCCAATGTTGCAAGAATCATGCTTATCAAATCTGATTATTTATTTAAGCCATATATTAAGTGCACCAGTAAAACATCTAAAGGTGTTCCAATCAGGTTAGCATGATTTATGCCAAATATGCATATGGTGTATTCTCCTGCTGTCTAGAGGAGCAGAAGCGAGAGCTATGGTTTACTCCCCCTCTAAGCTGATTTAATGCTTCAGCATCTCCACTTTGTTTCTACTTGCCTCTTCTCATGGTCTTGTAAGGCTACTTATTGGATCTGTGGACTAATGGTTTTCTGTGCCATCATTGCTATTTTTAGTTGAAATCTTTCAAGAGTTGAGTAAACTGGGTTAAATTTTTAAATTATTTACTGGGTTTTCAGTGGTTCTTTAAATTTATTACCAGAATCAACAAGACTGCTCTGATTCAAGTGTACTTCATTATCTGTGAATATTAAACATTCTTGGCATATGGTGCAAGTAGTCAGATAACATATTTACATAATTTATTTGTCTACTGTTGAGTCTGACCTTGTCTGGAATTTCTTGTCAGTTCCCTTTTTTTCTCAGTGTGACATGTTAGATTAACCCTGTTTATCAATTATTTGTTCACTTAATAAAGGATGAATCAGTATCTTTGAATCAGAATACTTGCATACATTTTTCCCCTAATACTAGGATGAATGTGCTACGGTTAGCAACAAAGACAGACAAACACATCTGTTATTTATTTTTCAAGTTTGAAAACTTGAACCACTGCTTAATTATTAATACATAAAGAAATCAGTTTAAAAAAACATACAGAAGAAAATATGTAAAAACTCTCTGCCAGACCACAGCCAAACTCTTAGTCCTTTGGAGTCAGTATAGCCCAGGAATGATGAGAAAGGCATCCATTACAGAGTTGAACAATGCAAAAAATTTTGTGAAATGACTGGCCTATGTTCTGACCTTGAGCATGTTTCCTGGAAGTAAAATTGCTGTTCCAAATATCTTGTGTGTCATGATGTTTTCCCTAAACTTGCCCACACACTTTTTCTGATGTTGGATGTGGGTTTTATCACATGCACTCACGTCTGGATTCCACCTTCCACCTTGCTTTGTATCAACTTAGTTCTACTGACTTCCAGGCCCTCCTCCACAACTATTGATGATTTAATTGAAGAGGGGAATTCCAGACTTACTGGAAGAGCTTGGAAACCTTAAGTTTTAATATCATAATGAATTATTTTGCATTAGTGGAGATCTAATGTTGCTAGTATTAGGAATGAGCTGAAGATATATATTTGCTCGCACATTTATTTTGTAAAATGTCAGTCAATAAATACAGGAATAGCCCTTGGCTTCCTATATACAGCAGTGCAACAGGGAGATTGTACATAATGCTTTGTTGGAAGCAACAGCCAGTTTTCCTCCTGTTTTTCTGTCTCATTCTTCCAAGAGACTCCTATCACTTGCACATACTTAACCCCACATCAGCTGATAATATCCACTTGGTCCTCAACATTTGGTGCTTGGTCCTCAGCTGTCCTGTCCAGCCCATTTTGAAATTGTATTTGATTTCCTTCTCCCAGGCTGACACCTTGTGCTGGATACAAGGCCCTGAAAAAATGGGAGGTCTTGCCTTTGATGCACATTAATGGGTTGAGGATAAATCTAGAAGGGGCCACTGGCTTTCAGTTTACCTGTGAAGTTTATGTTACAGGTAATGTAGCCTAAACTCTTAAACTGTTTGCTAAAAGTTTGCTAAACTGCAGCAATTTCTGAAAGGCCCCAAAGGCTTGCTAGAAATTGCCATGTTCTGAGAGTCGCTACAGATGGGCAGAGATGATGCTGCAAGTACCCTGAAGGTGGGAAACAGAGATGATAGCAGAACAGGAATGTGCTGAGGCAGCAGCTATATTATTTCTCCTAGAAACTCCAACCACTCCCAGGTGACTTGGCTTCATGGGCAGCTCTTGGTTATTCTCTGTGTTTCTGGGAAAATGTGTGGTGTTTTTCCCCTTTGCACTAGTACTTCCTTCTTGGAGCTGCAAACCAGGCCCAAGTATTCTCATAAATCCCTACACCATGCAGGGAAAGTCAGAGATGATGATCCCTATGTATGCAATAAATTCAACATGCTATTCTCATAGAGGCCTATTAAAAATCCTGCATGCTTTTTAGGCTGTGATGTGTGTGGAGTGTACATGATATGTTTTACATACAGCTGTTACACTCTGAAATGTCCTCCTGCCACTTTTTCTCAAGAGTGATGTAATCTTACATGATGAAAAACCATTTCTACTTTATGGGTTTGCCTCTGTTCAACCTATAAAGTAGCACAAAAAAAATAATTCGGATTCAAATAAGTCATCCTGCAGTAATTTCTTTCTGGTTGCAGATAGAGCACTTTAAATGCATGAAATAACATGCATGCTTTCCTGGTGGTTGTGTCTTGTCTCTGAGAAATTTAGTGGTTTGTGCTGACAACAAAAAGTTGGCAGAGTAACCCATTGTACAGGTGGTCCTATTTAAATGTCTCTCAAGCATGTTCATAGAATTTTCACGGGGAGGGCAATTTATAGTAAATTAACAAAGCTAGAGACTAACTTATCTCTGAATGAGTGTGTGATCATTTATAGAATGATAACATGACAGAATGGTGTGGGTAGAGGCAGTATAAGGGATTTTCTGCTGTTCTGCATAATGACAGATTAGTAATATTATTAGCCTTTGCAGCTTTATGGTGACATGTAGAGGCCTGTTATGCAAGGTGCCATGACAAGTCTGTGTAGTAAAAATGTTCTGGCTTGTATCTTCTTACATTTATGCATGCTACATGCATATGCACACATGTTGAATACAATAGGAGACTACACATATATATACATACACATACACGTATACATATACACACACACATATATATATACATATATATACATATACACACACACATATGTTCTAGAACGAGTAATGATTTTCAGTCCCTCAGATTTTGGATGGCCACTAAAAACTGTCTGAAAGGTCATGATTTTCAAGTGCCACAGATGTCTAAGTGAGGTACCTGACAATAATGTGTTGTTATTGAGAAATGTTAAAGGCTATTCTGACATCCAGTGGTGTCCAAGAATGCACGTKATAGCTGAGTGCAGGCTGTGCTACTGCATTAATCACTCTGATATTCCACATTGAGAATATCAGAATAATTTTTTTAACATTTCTTTACACTGGGGCTGAGCAGTTTGACAAAAGTTCCTGTGAAATTGAGGTAAAAACGAGAAAAAAACATGATGTGTGTATTGATGTGAAGTATTTTTCAGCCTAAGACAAGACATTGGGGACATCCCAACCATAGTAAAAAGAAACGACTGTCGATAAAAACTTCTGCGGGAAGATTTTAATTTTGCTCTTGATGTTGGTTTGCCTCGTGTGAAGGTTGAAGACATTCAAGATAGTGAAAGCATGCTTCATTCAAGTAATGAAAATGACGAATAATAGATATATCAAATCTGTGTGAAAAGATTTTATAAAATTTTTGGATTTCCATCAGACAACCACCCCCTTACAAATTTTTCAGTTTAGAATTGGAATTCTGAAAATGTAATTTCCTTGCAAAAAATGTATTTTTTAAAATTAGAAATGTTTTCCAGAAGTTGAAGGCTAGGATCAGTAAGTAGTAATACTTACTTCTGTATTACAAAAATTTTACACTGTTACCACAAAAAAACTCATGATATGTGTGGTAGTCTAGACTGTATGTGATGACATAGACCATTGAATACAGAGAAGAAGAAAGAGTAAAAAATAATTTAAGATCTTTGAAATTAGACTTTTTTTTTTCCTGCAATGTAAAACTGTTCAGTGAAATCTGCTAGGTCAGCCATTCATTTGTGGCTGCAGCACATTCAGACCACAGGACCAGACTCAGAGCAGGTTAGAAAAATGTGTAATATGAGCATAGGTGCTGAAGATGCTATGCAGTTAGCCTGGTTTACCTTTTTCTTTGGCCTGCTTTATGTGCTAACATGGACTTTGTCTTCTGTGTACAGATTTTAGGTACACTTCCAGTATAGATTTATCTATAGGCACCAGACCAGTGCACCAGACTGCAAATTATTTTATTCAGGACTTAATAAGTAGTTTCTGGAAAACAGAATGAAACAAACTTCCGCAAAGACAGCTCCAACAAAGCTCCTTGGAAATCCCTTCTTGGAAGGCTGCAGGGCTACTTCTACTTGGTACCTCTCTTGGGAAAGGTTTTTATTTCCCGATCTGTAGTCATAATGTAGGATTTAAGGGAGCCTGCCTTGTGTGCCTCTTGTTCCCTCCCTCAGTTTTTTGAGCACTGCACATCTCTTTCAACATCCTATGCACCGCTCAAAAAAAGTCTCTTCTGCTGTTTCTGTAAGATGTTGGATACCGGATCCTGGGAAGACCACTCTGGTGGTAGTCTTTTTCTGTTTATAGGCTGCTGAGAAATTGAGAAATGGAAATTTTCAAAAAGCTTTGGAATGCCAGGTACCCTGAAACTCCAAGTCTGGTGAAGAGCCTGGCTTCCTTCCTACTGCATTTCAAAGACCTGTACAGTTCTTGCATCTATAAATCATAAACATTTGGCCAGAAATTTCCTTGTCTGTGTACCACAAGGTGGCTGGAATAGCATCATGTTTGAACAAGAAGAAAGTCTCAATGAGGCTCACAATACAAATTATGATTTGTATTTCAGAGATGCAGTTCAGTCTCAGCATACTACAAACAGTTTTGTTCTAAGATTTTATTTAACTAGTTGTCTTTCTACAGATGAATATGTAATTGAAAACAAAGTTTATTGAAAAGTTGCCACAAGTTTTTTCTGGCTGGTTTACCGAACACTTATGCGTGTAGAAATTAAGAATAACACATGATATGAAATAAAAGTGTCTAACAGTCCTCCTAATAAAACAAACAAACCAAAACCCCTAGAAAATATCTCACCAAATCGACTGCGGCCAGTCCTTTCAAAAGGATGGGTTTGCTTCTACTTTACCACGATCCATCCACTTAGAATTTTTTATTAATTTTTTCCCCATTTTGTGGCTCTTTGGCTTCCAAGAGTGCCAAAAGAAATGGATTTCAGCTCAGTTGCCTTGCATCCTTTCTTGCCTGCTGCCTGCCAGCTTATGCTTATTGATCACAGGTACACAGATGAGTGTAGTCTAATTTCTGCCCAGTTGAGTTCCCCCAAATTCTGCTGGGCAAATAGCAGTGTCTGCCTTCTAGGGAGTAGCCGCTGACTTTGGCTGATAAAACAGGGTATAGGTGACCTGATGGTCTGTTCCAGAGCAGTGCAGCTAAGAGGAGGTGCTTAGTTCTTGCATGTTTCCCTCCTAATATGGACTGTTAACACTGAATTTATAATCCACCTCATATAGGATTGCTGTGTAGTTGGCAGAGAGGAAAAGGTATTTCCAAGTTCAGAGTTGATCCTCTGGAGGTGCCTTTCTCTGTTTCAGCTGAAGTGTTTTAAAAATTATGCCAATCTTCAGTTTAAGAAAAGATAGTAACTTCAAGTAGAAAGGACCAGGTTTAAGTTGCTTCATGCTAAACAATTCCTTTTAGTCTTGTGAGACATTTCTGCTTTGGCTCATTTTTACACTGTACTTTTACAAGATATAAATCAGGACTATTTAGGAAGTATGCTAAAAGTTTGTGTAGTACGAAAACTTGTACTGTCCTTCTTGTATCTCTTGCATAAATCTAATGACATCTGTAATTTAAACTTTGAGGAACAAATAACAAGTACTTAATAGATGTGAGAAATAGCTACTCCCTTTTCATAATTTTAGAAAGGTTTATTAAACCTTATCCAAAATACAATAGAAGACTGAATTGAGAAAAGGTTACAATGCTGGGAGCAAYGGATTTTCCCCACCATGTGCTCACCCACAGAATGGAGCTTTCACCTTTTAACTCTTTAACCCCTCCCAAAGTTCTGTCCATCGACTGCTTCTTCACTGCCCAGTGGTGGAGTTTACTTCCTCAAATCCTGATTGGAGGTCAGGTGTTGCCATAGTGACAATCCAACCCTCCCAAATGTCCCAACCTTGGCTGTCTCTTGATAACAATGCAAGGGGGTAAAACATAACTATAAATCTATAAAACTTTTCTTAACCTACATACATGATATTTGTCTGTTAATTGTGAGAGTCAATCATCACAATACTCATCTATCACAATAGATCCTGACTTTTTAATTTAACGTAAGCCTTCTAGTTGATATGGATCTAATTTACCTGTGAAAGATCAAAGAAATAAATGTCTGTGGGCTTTGTGAATCTCTTACCTAAAGTAAATAATGAAAACTCATTTCATTTGATCTAGACAAATCAGTGTTTATCTTCAGTTGAGCCCAAGGAGACTGTAAACTTTGGGTATATTTGTTGGGAATGTAAGGACAGATTATAGTAAGTCATGTCGTGAATACATACTGCAAAGAACAGATTATGAAGAATTTGTGGGCCAGTGAAGCTGACAGTGATCTATATCACTTTCAAAGAGACATACATATCACTTGTCTGGAAATAGCATTTAAAATCTAGACAGACCTGTAACAGCTGTAACAGCTTTTTCTTTCCCTCTTTCAAGGATTTATGAATTTAGTAAGGTACAAGTTTTCAGTATTTTATCATGTCATATGATGTGAGGAGGTCAACGGCAGTATGTGCAAGAATGTCAGTTGGTGGTTTGTGAGAAAATCTCCCTCTCTCACAGGCTTTAAGTATAGTAGCTGGAAGAATTTGCTGATATGTTGTTGTCATACTTTTTATTAAATTTTGGTCAATTTTTTTCAGTAAATATTTGTTAGTTGCAAAAAGTGAGAAGGCTTTTCTTGAGCAAGATTATCTTGACTGAAGCTCATTTAATCAGTTTGGTACTTTTCAAGTCTTGGCTCAGTCATCCACTTTCTTGGGCAAGTGAATAAGCTAATGACACAAAAGGTGGTTTTGTACTATTTCTGCTAAAGGTAAAAGAACGGACTTAGTGCCTAGGCTTGTGCATTTACACAAAGATTTGTCTTGTTGGTTCTGATATAGACAGGGATGCACCTGAGTTGGCCAAAACATAAAAAAGGTAGTACAAAGGGTAACGCTATTGTCTTAGTTTAAGACAAATTACAGGGTGAGGTCTGTGAAATGAGTTGCTTCACCTTAATTTTAACTTCTCCCCTTTCCACTTATGAGGAAAGACAAATATGAAGAGATATAAGTGAAGAAAATAACGATTTACTTAACAAAAACAGCAATAATCAACAAATACATGGTTTAAATGGTGAACTGCAAAGGGTTTAATGCCCACGCACAAATGCGGAGGAGATCCCCCTGATTGTCCCGGGGAACACAGATAAAATGGTGGAGAATCCCCTCCCTGGGCCCCATAGCCATGAGAGGAAACAACACAGCAAACAAGCTTCCCTTGTTCCTTATCACCCTCTTCAACTTCCTGAAGGGTGGCTATGGTGAGCTGGGGGTTGGGCTCTTTCTCCGGGCAGCAACAGACAGAACAAGAGGACACGGTATTAAGCTGCGCCAAGGGAGATACAGGCTAGAATTAAGGGGGAAGTTTTTCACAGAAAGAGTGGTCAAATACTAGAATTATCTACCCAGGGAGGTGGTGGAATCACCATCCCTCGATGTGTTTAAGAAAAGACTGGATGTGGCACTTGGTGCCATGATCTAGTTGAAATGGTAAAACATGGGTTGGACTCGATGGTCTCAAAGGTCTCTTCCAACCTAGAAATTCTGTGATTCTGTGTGATTCTGTGAAAACTCCCTGCGTCCCCTGCTCCGCCAAATGAATAACCAACAGAGAACAGGGACAAAAAAAAAACTGGAAAAGCTATTTTTGTCCAAAAGCAGTCAATGCTGCTGGGCTGCCTACTCCACGCCACCTACCAGGGGCTCTCCCTAGCGTGGTGCAGCTGCTGGCAGTGGCTGGAACTCATGGAGTGCCGCTGACCTCTGGCGTGCCAGCTGCAGGCAACAGTGAGCAAGTCTCCAGCAAATAGCCTATGGCAGCGGCTGAAGGGATTTTGAAATGCTTGAGAGCCCAGAAAGAAGGTGAGAGAACTCCATGTTTCTGTTYCCTGTTTTTAAAGGCACAAAGCACCCCTCCAAGTTTTGCGAACTGGGGTAAAACACAGAGATTCTGCTTCTGACTCCAAGTCTTAAAGAAACAATAAACAAACATGTGCAGGTTGATGTAGAGGAAGATTTTTGGGTCAGCCCTAGTGCTAAACTCTGCCTACTATTTCTGTAACTAGGACAACTATTGATTGAAAATGATATGTCATAACATATATTTTGATTAGGTTTTTCTCCTCTATCTCCAGACATGTAGAACACAGACACCTACACATGACCTAGGTTAGACATATTGTATCCTGTCCAGTCAAAGCATTTCCAGTGCATGATTATCTGGCTTACTTCAGATACTTTCTTTAGGGTTATTTGACTCCCAAGGTGGTTATTTTTCTCTTTTGACTGTTAATAGGAGTCCAGACATTTAGCTCAGATTAAGGTGTGTTTTTACAGACAGGCTAATTCAACCTTCTTGCGTAATTTCACCAATTTGGAATAATAATTGTGATTTATAATTGTGCATGCAGGTTGGTCAGGACAAAGGAAGCTGTTCTTTCCATAGAAACCACAGCCCATGTGTTGTTCCTCAAGAAAATGAAAACATTTTCCACACAATATTTGCTTTTTTCACGAAGTCTGGCAGAAAAGTATTGGTAAGAAACAGTACCGCTTATGGCATCACTTGAACATACAGCATATTTTACAAAACATTTTGCATGGTTTGGCATGAYGATCTGAAGCATATAGTTCGTGCTGGGGGGACATGTAATGATTGTAATTCTTTTTTTTAAAAGTAAATAGGAGCTTTCAGGAACTGCAGTGGAAAGGGATTTAGCTGACATGGCAGCACACACTTGTTAACCAGAGCCTTTGCTCTCTCAAAGGGATGTGGGAGTAGTGGGTCACTGTACTGTACTTGATGCCTGACCCACATAAAGGGCTGGTGTGCAGCAGCAGTCCTGTTCCTTTCAGTTCTGAATGCTTGCCTGGCTCAGCAGCTCTGTAGAGGACTGAATTTTACCTGGCTTCCTTTCATGCAGGCATCTGTAGCCAGCTATCTTCAGCTATCTTGAAAGTTGCTATTTCAGTGCAAGAGTGCTGTATTATAGCAGTTATATAACTTAGTTTTCTGGTGTGTTGGCTGTTTATAATTTATCATTGAATTTTACAATTTTTCATTTATCATTTAATTTTTACTTCCTTTGCCTAACAACTTTTTCCATATTTCCTGTAGGACTGTGAAAGACCAGGCAGATCTTGTTTAATTGTACACTGCAACATAAGCTCACTACCTAAAGCAGAGTCCTGTGATATAAATATCTACATGCTGCTGAATACTGAGATACTCAAGAAAGTACGTGGTCTCCTTGTAGGTTGTCTTCAATGCCAATTTAAGTGTGCTTAGGTGAACCAATGAACTCAAAACTTCCATTTCTTCCTCTTTACTAGTGTGTGAAAAATAATAATGGTATCAAAGAAAACAGATCTACTCATTAACAGCGTGTACGGAGGTGTTAATCTTAGTTCTTACCCATTACGCATTAGAATAGAAATAAATTTAGTTCAGAAATTTATACATTGAAAAATGACAAATGAGACCCCTAATTATGTGCATGATGTTTAGGCTAGAGATTTCTGAAAATCTCATTGATTTCTGTAAGTTTTCATTCTAAAAAAATGTAAGTGAATGTAAACTGTGACCAGCTATGTATTATCTTCCAGTGTAAAGAGAGACATAGCAGTATTTTGTCATTTTTACTTCAAATTATTATTATTCAAATAAGATGCATCATGACCACATTAATGCTGAGCTTTACATTTGTGGCAATAAACAAATGGTTGCCATTTAATTTCTTTCTTCTCTGAAGCTGCTGAATGAGATAGTGAATCTTTTAAATTTTTTGTGATTTACTGCATTTTGACCTATGTTCCTTTACTGAAAAAAAAGCTGACTAATTCTGGCAAGATGTTGTAAGATTGTGAGGGAATAAGATAATTGAAGGAGAAAACTGATAATATGAACCTATTAAAATAAACCTGTCTTTCATAGTTGCTAGATTAAAAGCATCAGAGGGAGCCCTTATTAGAAAACAATTAATAGTCTTGAGGTTTTCCAATTGAAACCAATAAGTCTGTTAATGTTTGTTCATATTTGAAAACAGGAAGTACAGACGTTGCCAGAAGTTTCAGATATTTGTTACATACTTATAGAAATGCTGAAATATGCAAATAAGTAGTGTTTACACATTTACATAGTTTACATAGTTTACAACTGAGTGCATACAAAATATGCTTCTTGGGATATAGCCAGGATTCATCCCATTGCTGGGTCTCTTCTAAGATTACTTTTAGCAACACTCCCTTAAAAGACATAGAGTGTTTACACATGTTTGAGTATCACCAGTGCATGCTGTTTTCTACGTATTACGTACTCTTCCCAAGGCAAACCACGTACAAGTGAGTAATCTGTAAGTTGAAATGTCATCTTATTGAAATGTGCATGTTAAAATGCACCGGGCATTTTATTGGAAAAATACGTGTTAATGAGAGGAATTGTACAGTGAATAAGATAGTTGCCRTGCACAGATTCAAATAAGAAGTTCTCCCCTGGGATATATTGTAGTTTATCCCAGTTTCTGTATATCATTTTTCTGTTCACTTGATAAACAAATTGGAACATTTTTTACAGTTAATATTGAGCCTGCCTGTGTCATTGGAAATTCTCTGTCTTGCTTTCATGGTAAATGTGGGAAATATTAACAAACCACATACAAAGTATGTGTTTAAAGTCTAACATACCTGATTTTGCTATAATCTGAAATAATGTGCTCAGGTATACCTTTTATGAGCATAAAGTATATTTTTTCAAAGCAGAGTTGTAACCAGGCTGGTACTTAACTCCAACCTAGCCTTCACTAAGTGTTGTCTGGGTATATTTATTATACTGGCAATTGTTTGATGGTTTGTTAGGCTTTTTTTGATGGGGTTGGTGCTTTTGTTGTTGTTGTTGTTAAGTCCAATTTTTCCTCTTTTTTTCTTCTCAGGACAGTTCATCGGTCATCCAGTTTGTCACAAGGGCAAGGCTGCAGGTGGACCATGACCTCAGAGTTGTGGAGGTGCCCAATGGGAACCCAGGAGAAAAACCAGTGAGTACACAAAGCTAAAGAGAAATGTTTCCTTTACCCAGTGGGTTGGAAATCACTGAGAGCTCTATACAAACTGGAATTTGTGCCTGGGCTAACCCACAAAAGTGCCTAGACTTTGTCTGACTAGACTAACAGTACTGTGAACTGTGTTTTTGTGGTTTGGCTCTCTGTGAGCATTCACCATGTCAACAGAGTGAATGTTGTTATGTCAAACCAGAGTGATCTGTGTTGTACTAGCTAAAATACCCTTGAGGTATTAATGCAAAAATTAGGTTTAGGTCTTGATTTATGGTTAATATTTGCTTTAATGTAATTCAGATTTCCCTTGAAAACCTAGAAGAGACTTGAAACCTCAGTAAGTCTTTTCACATGTGCCAGAATGAAATATTTAGAAGCGTTAATGATATTTTGGGAGCTGTGAAAATGCAAAAAGGTGTCTAAACTTTCAGAAATTAATTTAACATTTTTTTCTTGTGCTAAGCTGGTAAAAATCAAGTACGAGCTGATACCACATATTGTGTTGATCTCCCTCTTTTTCCTGAGTCTCCTCCTTTTTGGTGCCCTTTGTCTTCCTTCCTTCTGTTATCCARAAATATGCCACTTCACTGCAACTGCTGTGTCTCAGTGTCCATTCACCTGGCTGGCRCCACCCAGTTCACAGCCTCTTGTCTTGGGCTCCTACAAAGGGCTCAATCTGCGTTTCAATCAGCATCTCAATCTGCAGCTTGCAAACTCAGCTATTTGCCCCAGAGGTATCCCTCAACAGTCATGTCTGTAACTGTAGTCTTGAATTTCTATTTCATTAGACCTGTCAGAAAAAGGAGTTATTTTATATGACACAATCTTCTTTTTTCCGTTCTGTTTTCTTTTCTTTGTCAGGTTTCTCTACCATCTATACAATAGGCTTGGAAGTTAAAATGAAAAACATAGCCATTGCCGCGAATGTGCCTTGTAAGTGGCCTGCAGTCCTGAGTGTTAACACATTGCTTGGCCTCTCCTTAGTTCTGCAGCTTGCACAGAACACATCTTGCAATTGTATGGCAAAATTTTATTAATGACTTTTGAGAAACAACACTCACTTTTAAATTTTCAGTTTTTTTAAGCCTTAACAAAAATAAAACAAAGGACTGAATAAGGGAAAATTTTACAGCTCTGAGAGTCTATGTGACCAGCAGCCATGCACTCGTTTACAAAATGAATGCTCTGTGTTTTATACTCTTGGCCCCTCACAAAGTCTTGTCAGTCAACTCCTTCTCTGCCATCCGTTGGTGGAGATCACTTTCTTACAACTTGATTGATGGTCAGATGTTGCCATGCTGTGCCTCCTGGTAACAAGGTTGCCCTCCCCTAAATGCCCRGACTAGTGACAACAATAAAAGGGAGAAGGGAAAGAGGATTATGGGGAGAACATATAAAAATAACATAGCTATGTATATATAAAACTTCTCTTAACATACACATAATATTCATCTCTTAATTGTGAGAGCCAACCATCTCATTACCCATTTGTAATATG
Organism: Cardinalis cardinalis; assembly: GCA_014549065.1. Taxonomy (NCBI): domain Eukaryota; kingdom Metazoa; phylum Chordata; class Aves; order Passeriformes; family Cardinalidae; genus Cardinalis; species Cardinalis cardinalis. The sequence continues at coordinate 50,123 of JACDOX010000393.1, read as the reverse complement.
ACTGAAGTAACACCTGATTGTGATACCCACGTCTCAACGGAAATGGAAGAACCCAGTATCTCTATGACAAATATTTTCATCTGTTAAAGGTTTTAGAATATCTAAGAATGATAGGCACACTGTAATATGTGTCAGATTGCCATTTTTTAATGTTCAAAATTCAGAAATGCTTTTTTTCTAGAAATGCTGGCTCTGCTGTATTTCATTGTTATCTAATGCTTAGAGAAAAAAAAAAAGAAAATTAGGCCAAAAACAATTGTCCTTTTCTGTTCTCAGAAAGCCTTTCATCAGGCCTTGAGTCGCATTATGAAGCTCAGTGTATATGTGTTGGGAAGCTACCTTAAGCTTCAAACAAGAGCTTGCTTCCAATTCCTGGAAAGCCCTAGCTGTAAAAGAGCACGCTTGAAATGCTGTAGCCATGTAACATTAATCTGTAATTTCAAGTATTTTCTCATATGAGTGCAAATTCTTCTCTACCTTATGGTATTTCCATATGCCAGCTTCAATATTGCTGTGTGTTTTGCACAGGGTCATGTTCAGGCACCAATTTAGGATATGGCTTGGCTCAAGGTATTAATTTTTCTGCGTTCTCTTCTTGTGAAATGCTGAAGGGAAGAGTAGTTGTTGCAAGCCACAACTATTTAGCTGGAAATAGAGACTGGAGAAGGAAAATGTCATCGTTCAACCTCTTCTTTTCCTTTTTTTAAAGCTCATTTTTCACTCTTCCTTGACCAGAGACTGCTGTACTGTATCCATTTGGATAGCAGCTCCTTTTGTACAATTGTGCATTGACTTCCTATGAGACTGTTTATGACAGTGTTCCCTAACATTTGTTAGACACTTTATCATGCTATGGTTGAAAAGGCTTTTTGCTTTCTAAGGCTAAATGTGGGCTTATTTTCATTTAATTTATTATCATTATTAACATCTAAATAGTTTTTAAGACCAGGTACCATTATTTCAATTGGCACTATTACATTATAGTGTATAGTATCAGAGTGCAAATTCTCTGTAAAGAAGATAAATTGAGACAGAAGACAAAGAGAAAAGGAAGGCTGATATTTTTATGGTAGTATAAGAAAAGCAGTGGACCACCCATATAAACACCAACTCTGTCAGAAACTTGAACAGTGAGTGTGACTGAGTATCTCTAAGTTGGGTAGCAGGTTGTCTTTGAAATTAACCCATTTTTAAAAAAAATATGCATTTGTGCAATTCTCAGAAATAATTTCTCTGGATTTGGATATGATTTTGTGTGATTTTTAATTTTGTATTTTTGGTTCTGGTTACAATAGGCTGCTTGAGCTCTTATATTAGACAAATCACATGAAGAAGGTGATCAGAGTTTGGATTTGGCTCTGTGATGACAGTGGTACTAGCATCCCTATATATTGTCTGAAACTGGTGTCATATTTTCAGGAGGCATACTTTATTTTCTTCATCATATGAGTTTCCATGGAGGTTTGGTTCTCTTCTTCTTGGTCTATGAGCAAAACCAACAATAAGCTCCAAGAGAACGCAGTAGTCAAATACCAGATTGAAGAGTCCACATTTTCTGCTTGCTGCTTGTGTGCAGGAAGAGGAAGAGTGCTCTTAAGGAGCAAAAGGACAGCCTTTGGAAGGAAGGAAGGAAGGATTAACTGGATTTTACTACAACAAAACTATCCAAATGCCTCTGAGTCTTCCTGTATGGAAAGTGAGGGAATGCAAAGCTGACTGCATGAAAAGGTAACCCCAGATAAAATGTATGCAGGTCCTGCAACACAGTGACCTGTAAAGCTTAAGGCTGCTGTCTGGTACTATACACTAAGTACAGGTATGCTCCATCAACCCTCTGAACCTTTTGTGCCTTCTGGATAGAGTTCACTGTTCTTTTATTTCCAGTTCAGTTGCTCTAGATTTAATGCATATCACAGGTAACCCAAAATGTTACTGTATCCCCTATCTATTTATGCCCAAAATTGTTACTGTCTCTTTAAGACCCCTGCACGAGAAAACAGAATAGGGAGGTGGTGCCCAGGGCTTTTTAAAAATTGGGACTCTTGGGGATCTCTTCCCTCTCCCTGTTTGGCTTGCCTCTTGGCCTTTTCTTCCCTCTACTTGCAGCAGTACCAAGTGGAGAATCAGCCTTTTGCAATCAGAAACTGTTTCAGAGTTTACTGTTATTTTGCAACACCTGTGGTCAGAACTAAGCCAGAGCTGGTCTGATGCCAGGGTACCACTCATCAGTGCTGAAAGTCTATTCTTCCTTTCCTCCTCTTCTGTCGGAGTAGGGACCCAAGGCAGCAACACCAAACCTGGCAGAGTCCAGCAGGTGTCAGGAGGCAGCAGCAATTGGGAACACTGATCCCACACACCCCAACAATTTCTATCTGCCACTAGTACTGCTTCAAAAGCTCCTACCTYCACGGGAGGGTTTGCTGACATTTTCCCTTTGTCTTTAGAACCATACAGTCAGCTGTGGCAGGCAGCATCTTAGGATGGGCCACTCTGCAGATTCAAGTTTCTCTTTGTCTCTGGTGGGCGTCTGTGAGAAATAGCAGTTTTCTATCTAGTGATTGTTTACTGTTATTTTTTTGCCTGTTGCTGTTTTGCTTGCTAGTAAACTGCTATTTTTTCACTTATATCTACTAGTGTTTAGTTTCTTCTTATCGGTGGAAAGGGATTAACAGTAAGGGAGAGAACTCATTGCAGAGTGTTCCCTTTAAATTGTCTTAAACCAAGAAAATGCAACACAGTCAAGTGGTTGTCCTCCACGGGTTTTTTCTGCTCAGAAGTTAGGTATGTTTATGTTTCCAATGATAATATATTTTGGCGTAAAACAACAGCAAAAATAAAACTTACAAAAAGTCAGTTTATGGTTATGAAGACTTGGAAGCTGGCTTTAAATGCATATTCTGTGAAAAGAGATTTAAATGTATATTCATGAACCTAAGCTTTAGCTGTCTGCCTGCAGCATGGAGGACTCCTGACTTTCCTGTCTGTTCTCCATGTCTGTGTTGAAGCAGCTTGTGGTACTGGACAGTATCCGTGATGTTCCAGTTGTTTTTTTTTAATGCATGTGGGAATACATCTTCCACTGAGCAATCCACCAGCAACCTCTCATTTTTTAGAAACACTCAGCATTTTAAGGCATCAGATCTCCCCAGTTTACCTTTTTAATATCTGGCTGGAGCTTTCTCCAGCAGCTTTGCAGCCTCCTTGCCAGCAAATTATTTGCTGCCATATTGGTTTTGTCATGTTAAGGTATTCATTTTATTTTACCTTGCCATTTGCTGCTATAATATTCCTTTTATAGATTTTCKCATCTTTACACTGCAGTCTCTCAGGTAGAAACATACACTTGAGTAAAGGAATAGAATACACAATAACAATCAATTACAGTTAATTTCCCCAGGATAGAAACAAGCGGGTTGCAAGGAAACTTCAGGTTTGTATTTTTTAAGAAAATACTGCTTTTCTTAGTATATGTAAATAAATAAATATATTCTAGTTTGAAAGCAAAACTAGTGAGACACTCCAAGTCAGGAATACAATTTATTAGGAAAAGGAAAAAAATCCCTGAAATACATCCAATAACACAAAAGAAAAAAACCACTGACAGAGCCAAAATACAACCTGACACCCTGCTAGTTAGGGGGGTGGTAGCAGTCCAGATGAAATGCTCTTGTTGAAATGGTGATCCTGTAGAAAAGATCTGGTAGCTCTTGTCCTCTGGAAACCAGTGGGTAAGGGCTGCTTCTTGTGTCCCAAAACCCAGATTATATCCAGATGGGGATGCTTAGTTCCTGCCCCCTGGGCGGAGCATCTTGCAATGGGCTGAGATCGTTCTGAGTCATGCGGTGGGTCCTTGATTTCCCCTTAAACAGAAATGGCTCCCGGAGGGAGTTATCTCTGAGTCAGGAGGCAAGACATTGATGGGCTCATTAACAGGAGATGAGGAAAAACAATGCCCCTCCTGGTTTCAACAGTTCTTGAAGGTGGGGATAGAATACATCTTTATTTTGTAACCTGGGACAATGTAAAAGGTATGTATATGCATATATGTACAGACATAAAGGAGAATAGTGTCTTTACTGGTGAACTCCCCTTGAGCATAACAGTACTTGAATGGAAAAGTCAAGCAGCAATGCAGTGTGGTTTGAAAAAACAAAAATAATCTAGGTGATAATACAGAAATAGAATAGCATTTTTTTATAAGCACTGTGCCTCCCATGGTGCTGTGGCTCATGAGGCAGGTGCCTAAAATTTATTTAATATACATGAGCAAAAAGAAAATTTCTCAATTTGCATTTTAAATCAGCTTTTGCTGAAATATGTTCCTTTTCTTTCTGAGTGCCAGTGCAGAATCTGTTCCTCTTCCAAAAAGGGCTTTGACAGAGTATGAACTTTAATTACTTTCAAAAGTTCCTACTCAGTTAACTTCTTGCTTACATGCTTTACTGAAATAAGGTGTTTTAAAACTTCTTAAAAACAAAAGTTCTGTTTCTTCATAATTTGTTAACCAAGATATAGCTCTCAGGATATAGCAAGTGTTGGCACACTTGGTAGAAGATGAACTGGTAGGTGCTCTTGTACATCTGTGTTCGGCATTGCAAAAATCAGTGGTTGGGTGGAAATCTCAGTTATTTTCCAGAAGGGCAGTTACACTGATTGAGGTGTGAGCTACATAAAGCTAAATGGCAAGCTGCACTGCCTCCTGGGCTTCCCCACTTTCAAATCCTGCATGTACAGTGCAAAATGGAAAAGATAAATATGAGACTAAAAATCCTTATATGTCAAGACAGCGATGTTTTTCATGTTTTTTCCCTGGCATTTTATCAGAATCTGAAAACAAACATCTAATCCACTCTGTATTTTGTAACTGTTATATGTGCTCTCTGTGAATCACCTGCTGCCCTTACTGCACCCTTTGGGATATTTTGCCAACACCACACCCCTTATCTTCAGCATCAGTTACTCTTATCACTTCTATCTTCTCTATAGGTCAGAGCTGTGGGAATTGTGCTGAGATGGAGGTTGCCTTGTGCTCCCCAAACTGTTAGCCACCCTGTAGAGGCTGTGCTGCTGGGATGGAAAGGACAGGGAATTCAAGGTTTGCCCAAGAACAGCTTTTAGAGACTGCACAATGGCCAGTGGGTCCAGCAGCAGGTGGCAGATGGTGTACTTCTCTTTAGTACCAATTACCCTCTGCCTCCAACCTTCCCCCCAGGGATGGCTTGCTTCCCTGGCATCCTGTCACTGACTGTATTGTCTTCTTGATACTCCAGATACACAATATACTCTGACTGCTCAGTCTGATTCAGTTTGGGTTTGGCTTGGTTTTTTTGTTGTTGGTACCTTCTTCACCAAAACTCATTGCAGTTGATGTGTATTTATGAAGGCAGATTTTGAGGACTTGAGATGGCTAGGGACATTAACATGCACAACATCCGTGCTCCTCTCCAAACTACAAAGCATTGAATGGGGTTTTTTATGCATGTGTGTTGATTCCAGACTGCTAGAAGAAACCAGACAGTAAGAAGCTGCTGCTCTACCCTATTAGCTCAAGCTGTGACTGCAAAAGCTACAACCAGGGTCCYCTAGCCAGTGGGCTTCAGACCTGAAATGTGAAGCTCTTGAATCTTGAATAGAGATTACATATTATTTCATCTCTGCAGCTTTTTCTTGTTCTGTCTTTTGGCAGGATGAAGTGCATATAGGTCTATTGTGCTGGAGGTTGTGGTATGTTAACATTTGCTTGCTGAGTAGTGGAAAGAAGGCACCAGAGACTGCTTTAAAGGTCTCTTCAGTAAAGTTGGCAATACTTAAAATGTAAAGAGATTGGGTTTTTTAGAGGTAGAAAGGAAAATAAAATTAATGTCTTGTTATCTAAGAAGTAGTCATAAGACCTGTGTCCATAAGATGGATGCTAACCTTAGCATCTGTGAAAACTGGACTGCCACATCAGATCATCTTTCCAAGCTGCTTAGAAATACAAGTGTCTTGGCTAAAGAAAGCAGGAGCCTCCCTTGTAATGGAAAATATGACCCCCTTCCCTCCAAATTATTATAACTTTGAAATTAAGGGGCTTTCAGGCAAAGATACAAGATAAAGAATAACAGGTCTTTACTAATGTGTGTATGAATAACACGGCAAGCATCAACAACAATGTTAACAACAGCAAACATGAACAGAAATCCCAGTAATTAGTCTCTTGCCTCTCTTTAAGCCATTTCCCCTTTGGTGCAGTTACGGTCACAGCCGGCAGGGGCGCTGTTGGCTCCCGGCCAGGCAGGGCAGGTGCGATGATTCCCCTGCCGCTGCAGGGGGCGCTGTGGCGCCGCTTCTCTCCACACAGTAATGGCGGACGCAGCCGGCAGAAAGGGATGGAGAGGGGGCTTCCCTTACAAACTCACTCAGCCGATCCCTCTGCCCCTTCTGGATAGCAACAGGAGCTGTAGCAGGAACATCAGAGTGACAAGCTGGGAAGGCAGGGATGAGCAAAGTCCCGGCGTGGTAGATGAGATGTATCAGAAGCTCAACAGTTGTAGCTGGAACTGTGGGGCCTCTCTGCAGGGCAGGGGTGTGAGTTACAGTGTAGCAAAGAAACCTCCGAGCAGTGGCAAAAACCAGTGGGGGCTGGGCAGTAGCCGCTGGACTCCTGAACATGGCTCCTTAACATGGCTCCTGAACATGGCCGGGAGAGGCTTCTTTGGTGGAGGTGGGGGCTTAGGGATCCTGGGGTTTCCCCTGAAGGACCTGAGTGGATGGTGAAAGTCCTTTTTCAGAGAGGCAGGATGTAAATAATGTTGCCAGTTCAGTGGGACCTCATGAGCAGAGGCTCACCCCACAGCAGAAGAAGCAGGAGTGGGCTAGTGTGTGGCAGCGAATTCCCTCCAGCTCAACCGTCCTCCTCTGAAGCTGAGAGAGAGAGAGAGACAGAGCTAGCAGCTGCCTCAGCCCTTTCTTTTCCCATCCAAATTCTTGCAGTATCTCTGCCCTTCCCAGAGAAACCCCTAGGTAAAAAGAGAGAGTAGCCAGCTGGACCCCTTCCCTGAGCTGTGGCCACTTCTTTTCTCTCTCTTAAGTACCTGGTCATTACTGTCTCCTAGTAACATATATGGGGAGAAATTCTTTGAGAGAATCTTAAACCCCAGCAAGGAAGGCAGAAGATCTGTGTTTGATCCCTATTTGGTATTTCCCTTAAACTGGGTGTGAGGGACAGYCTGCTGCTTAAGAAGCTCTCTGTTCAGCAGAATATGTTTAAAAGTCTGACAAAGGCTTTGTGCTATTATCTAAAATGCTAAAGTTATTTTTTCACCAGTTCTTCAACTGGTCCATGTTTGAGAACTATTTTGAATATTGTGATACTAGTTATGGGTATATGTTTGGATAATGCTAAATATGTAGAGCTTAGTTCATGTCTATTTGCTGTGTTTTCAAGTCTTGTTATCATGACACCAAAGCAAGACCTCTCATGCTCATCTTTGAGAGGTCATGGTGATCAGGCGAGGTGCCTGAGAAATATCACCCTGGTGTTCAAAAACACCAAGGAGGACCCGGGGAACTACCAGCCAATCAGCGTAACTCAATCTCTAGAAAGGGAAAGGTAATGCAGCGTCTCATTCTGGAGGCCATCTCTGTCCACATGGATGACAAAAAAGGGATCGGGAGTAGTCAACATGGATTCACTAAAGGCAAACTGTGCTTGACCAACCTGATGGCCTTCTGTGATGAGACAGCTACCTGGATGGATGAGGGGAGAGCAGTGTGTATTGTCTACCTCTATTGCAACAAGGCTTTTGACACTGCTTCTCACAATAATCTTRTATGCAAAGTCAGTAAGTATGGACTGGATTAATGGCTAGTGAGGTGGATTGAGAACTGGCTGAACAGCAGATACCAGAGTGTTATAGTGGCACAACATCTAGTTGGAGGCCTGTCACTAGTGGTGTCTGCCAAGGTTCAGTACTGGGCTCATGTTAGGTCATGTGTGTGGGGTGAGGGGAAAGGAGACAGAGGCACTCACCTCCGATGTTGGTGTGGCACAGAGGAAGTTTATTTCTCCAAGCCCTTCCTTATGCCCTTATAAAGGGCATTTTGAAAGACCTGGTCTGTATGTTCTCATTGGTCTGAACTTCACGCTCCCTCAGAATCTGGCCAGTGAAATGCTTGCAGCTTCATAAGAGACCTGATTGTGAGAAGCCCCTGTCATTCAATCCTGGGGCTTGCTATTCACTAATATGTCACCCTTCCTTGTTTAATAAAGTTCGTTACTTGTTTTCTGTTACCCATCTGCAAAGGCCCTTTGCAAATGGGACAACAGAAGACAGCATGGGCCAAATTTGCATGGAAGCTGCAGCATTTATGTTCAGGACCTGTTGATGGAGAATTCAGGCCACAGGCACAATGCTTATATGTTACAAGTTATAAAAAACTAAAACCATTCAACTTTTAACCCATTTAACCCTTATAGAAAAACACAGCTATTAAAAACAACCCTAACCTATTTATCCCTTGAAGAACCCAACACACAGAAAACAATCTGTAAACAGAAAAACAGTTTGTAAWCAGGAAAATACTTCGTAAACAATTCAAGTCCTTATATTGACTGTCCATGAGGTAGGTGGTCATTTGTGCTCCGTTGTTCTGTTGAAGAGACATCAGAATGCTGTCCGATGTCCTTTACCTTGAATTTCATAGGAATATTCTACTGTTATATTATATGGGCAACAGGTGTTTCAGAGCTGCCGGGGCTGTGTAGCCTGCCGAGATTATGACAGTCGCCATCTCTCCACATGGCTGGATTTCGCAATCCGTCCTGCTGACTCCCTGGACAATGCCAGCATCTGCCAGTATTCCCCCACTCCCCAGGGAAACAATCTCTCTTTTTTGAAAGAAGAAAATCAGTACCTTCATCATGGAGATTTCTGGTCCCAACATCCAAGCTCCCATGGTCTTTGTTATAGGTAATAAATGATAAAGCTGAATTAATAATCAAAAAATAGGTTTTTATTTTGCGACCAAGATTCRGTCTCCAATAGCCACAATCAAAGGGACAGCATTGAGCCCGGGATCGGCGCTGGGTGAACACTGATCCAAACTCTACTGCTTCGGATCCCCTTAGTTCATGAATGTTGTCTCTGTCGGGTTAGTTTTATATTTTTTTCCGCCTGGGGCAGAGTTTCTCCTATTCTTCTTGTCGCTTCACATATTTATGTAGTCTCATTTTCCCTGTGCTGGGGTGGACAAAACCATTTCTGGGAAGCGATGAATGATAAATGCTGATCTCCAAGTTAGGGGAACTTGATATTGGGATGCACGCGTGTCTCTGGACTGTCCCGGGAAAGGGCCCATCTCTACACGGAGCCACGTCTTTTTGTTTGCTAATTAGATCTTTCTCTCAGCTGCCATCTGTGGTTTTGCAATCTGTGAAGCAATCTTTTCCCTGGCTGTGGCTTGTGGTTTTAAATCTTTGAGGATTTTTAGTACAAGCACAACTTATTTCATGTATATTTTACACAAGCACAAATTATTTCATAACATATCTCACAGTCTTGATTGTGATTTTAGTCCACAAAACAGGTTTTTAAACCCTCATAGCACTTTCTGCTGTCTGCTGAGAGGGGTTTTTGCCACTGTCTAACCATTGAGTCCCAGTTTTACACCGGAAATCTGGTTTTTACACTATTTCGGCTTTTATGCCATGTTTCCAGCTTCCTGCTGTATTTCTCCGGTTCCAAACACCGATCCAGGCTTTGACACCCTCTAATCCAGGTCCCACCCGACTTTCCTTTTCTAGGCTGTTTGTTAATCTGGTTTTGGTTTGTCGACCAAAATCCAGCTGTAACACTGTGTGTCTCCTTTGCTCTGTGTTGCTGAGTTCCTATCCCTTTGGGGTTCACTGCGTGTTAAGTCACGTGTGGGAGGTGAAGGGCAAGGAGACAGAGACACTCACCTCCGATGTTGGTGTGGCACAGAGGAAGTTTATTTCTCCAAGCTCTTCCTTATAAAGGGCATTTTGAAAGACCTGGTCTGTATGTTCTCATTGGTCTGAACTCCACGCTCCCTCAGGATCTGGCCAGTGAATTGCTTGCAGCTTCGTAAGAGACCTGATTGGGAGAAGCCCCTGTCATTCAATCCTGGGGCTTGGTAGCAAGCTCACATATGCTATTTGGTGACAAGCCCAGTATTGTCTAACTTGTTCATCAGTGACTTGGGGGAAGGGGCAGCAAGTTCACTGAAAGCACAAAGTTGTGAGTAGTGGCTGATACCTCAGAGGGCTGTGAAGCCTTTTAAAAAGACCTCAAGAGTTTGGAGAGATGGGCAGAAAAGAAAGGTCCGAAATTCAACCACGGCAATTGCAGAGTCCTACGCCTGGAGAAACATAACCCCCTGCACCAGTGCAGGCTGGGAACCAAACTGCTGGAAAGCAGCTCTGCAGAGAAGGACCTGTGGGTCCTGGTGGACAACAAGCTGTCCATGAGCCTGCAGTGAGCCTTTGTGGCCAAGGCAACCAATAGTATCCTCAAGCGCATGCGGAGAACATACAAGAATAACATAACATAACTATGCATCTATAAAATTTCTCTTTAACACACACGTAATATTCATCTCTTAATTGTGAGACCTAACCATCGCATTACCCATTTATAACATCTACAAAATAGTTTTGGCATTTTTAAGCAAAGATGCTGAAAGTGGTTTGTGAAGGGGGGAGGAAAACCAGCTACTTTGTCTTGCAAAACAAAGCCAGACAAAGCAAATGAATTATCTTAAAAAGCCCCCCTGCTGCCTCTCTGCATTTGCTGGATATTGCAAAATTTAACATAGAAATGTCCTTCTCTGAGGAGAGCTGTTCTTGAGTTTTCTACTGAGGAACTAGTTTTGATTGAAATAAGAAGTTGAAAATTCAGATAGTATATATGAATAATGTAATTTGCTCCCATTGTCTTCTTGAGACAGATGATGCAAAGGCTCTTTGTTGTCTGTATTTCCCTGCCATACATGCTATAGAAAAAGAGAGAAGAGAACAGCTCTCAGCATTTCCAGAAAAACCCATGACTGTATGTGTCCTTGCCTCTCACACAATGTGTCTTGTAAAGCATAGCAAGGATGATTTGTATTTAGTAGTGGTGTATGAGCTGTCTAGTTTTTTTGGGGGTAAAAAGTAGTTAACAAGTAGTCTTGGTTTAAAATACAAATATCTGCCGAGGAAGATGGAAATCTTCCTGAAATGCAAAAATTACCCCGCCTGTGACTTCAAAACTTTTGGAGCTTTGAGGCAAGAATATGGGAAAAGGAAGAACAGTTCATTACTCAAATATGTATGTGTAAAAAGACAGAACAAACAACAACAATGTAATTTATGGTAGGGATAATTAATGCTATTAATGTATGGTATAAAATATTGTGAAATCCAAACCATGTCTTTTGACCACGCTGGCCGGGAGCAGCTGTCTTATTTAGATTCGACTAGTTCCCAGATACAAGCTAAGATAAGGATCGRCGCCGTAATGTAAGAATAGAGGCTTCCAGGACGATGATCGATGATCGCTGGTTTCCCGAGTTGTCGGGAGCCACCCAAGAGCGATTATCGCCCTGCCSATTGCATCTATCAAGATAGTCAGGGGGCGCCACCCTGATACATCTGAATACACGGCTCCTCCACAGCCGATTGACGTCGATGGCATACCTGAACTCAGCTTTTGTCCATCTCTGCACATGGAAATAAACATCGATAGATGTGAGGAGACACAAAGGAAATTTGGTCATCTTTGCCTCGGGCAGAATAAACTGTATAAAACCTCACTGCGCGAAGCAGCGAGCATGAACGGGGGAGACTCTGACACTCGGGAGGTCAGATCCAGGTTCACCCAGCACCAGTCCCGGGCTCGACGCTGTCTTTTTGGCTGTGGTGGTTTCGAGGACCAAACTTCGGTTTCACAGACAAATTAATAAATCTTTGCTAAAGTTTTGATAATTTTGGCTCACTATTTGATCATTTATAACAGCAATGATTTTTAAAAAACCCAATTACAGACTGAAATAAACAGGGCAGGAGACTTCTTTCTCCTTTTAATGCCTTTATTGAAAAGTGATCAGCTCAGGGTGGGGCAGCTCGACGGTTCTGCAGTCTCCGTTGTCTCTCC
>JACDOX010000393.1:6349-37576 GCA_014549065.1 Cardinalis cardinalis | reverse complement strand
GCCAGGGCTGTTACTGGGACAAAACAGAACCATTAACGACAACGACTTGTAATTAACAGAAAACGCCTAGCTAGAGGCTTGAGTCGTTTCTGTAAAGTTTCTGCAACTTTTTCTCTTCACAAAAAACCAGGCAGATTCACTGTTCATAACACAGACTTTTCCTGCCCATTAAGTTATTTCCCCTTTGGTGTAGTTACGACCACAACAGGGGGTGATGGTGACTCGGGTGAGGCAGAGAAGTTTCAGTATCTCCGTCGCAGCTTCAGGGGCACTCTGATACAAGAAGGGGACCTCCCTGGTGGTGATACTAGCAGCTCAGGTGAGATAGAGGGAAAGGAAAAGGAAAATTACTCCACCAGGCACACATGCGAGTGGTGATCAGTCTTTGGCATTGCTAATTGGAGTTGGTACATGCTGGGAAGGAAGGCAGGGATTTATCATGATGTTGCACTACCCTACAGAGAAGAGGTCTAGTGGGGGCAGCTCTGGCTTCAAGCATCTCACCACGCAGTGGCTTTGGGGAGGGGGTGGAAAGGAATGATTCCCCCAGGCACCCACAGGGGCTGTGCTTGTCTCTCTCGGTGCTGGTAGCTGGCGAAGTCTCAGTCAATGGGGCAGCCAGAACTCTTTCTCTCTTGCAAGCAACGAGCTTACAAGCAGGTGGCAGGCAGAGCTCCACGGCAATGTTGAAACCACAGTGCAGGAGAGGTCCTAGGTGAAAAAAAACCCCACGTGACTGTCTCTGCTCCAAGCTGGGAAATGACTACTCTCACCCAGCTAAAAACTCCAAATCCCTGTTGCCCTCCCCAAAACCATTTCAACAGTATATCAGGGTGCTTGGCTACTCCTTTTGTTTCTTAATCACTGTTTGTTTACCTAGAAAGCCACCCTCAGCATCTCCCTGATAACAAGTGGGAAGAAATTCACTTGAGAAAACTTAACCCACAGAAGTTCATACTGAATATTTCATGTGAAGCATCTGGGGGTTTGGCAAGGCCAGAACATGATGAGTAAGACAAGCCATGCAAGGTGTCATGCCAATCCCTGCCAATCCAAGGGATGGATTTTTTCATGTAAAACTATGTGCACATTTGATGGCCCATCATCTGAACAAGCTCAGTGCTGGGGCTTGGCAGGGTTTTATGTTGGAGAGGAGTCTGATATTCTTGGATCCAACACATGACTACTCTAAATCCACTTGAAAGCTTTAAATCCTGTGAGAAAAATTGATGGAAAGCACTAAATTAAGGCTGCATTCCCTATTTGTTTGACAGATGAAATATGATCAGTGAGGCCATCATACAATATGTTTAATAAGATAAGTACAAGAGAAAACAATACAACTTCCAATTCTAAAAAGTTTTTTTTTTCTAATTGCTATGTAGGTGGTCTTTGAGGCCTTGCACAATCTGGAGCCTCGTGGGTATGTTGTTGGATGGATCATTGCCATCAGTTTGTTGGTGGGAATTCTCATCTTCCTGTTGCTGGCTGTGCTCTTATGGAAGGTAAGATAACAGATGCAGCATAAAACCAAAGCTAATCCCAGGGAAGAAAAGCTCAAATTTATCCTTGTATTTAACATCAATTTTCTTTAGGAGCTGAATAATTGTCTACTCCATTACAGAAGTCCTTAGTCAGCAAAACCAATTTAATAAACAAGCTTTTGTGAGGGACATGTAAGGACTAATGACATGAAGAAGTGAAAAAGTGGAGTTTTTTAGAGCCTGGTTATTAAAAGTTGAAACCTCCAATAACCATTTCAGGACAATGGAAGGTGTCTCATAGAAATCTACTGTTATATTACGCTTAGATACTTTGCATTTCTATGTTTTTATGACTGAGGTTCACTGATTTGAACAGAGTTTCCTGAAAATCAGGTCAACTTTACCTGACCAGCAAAGAGTACATATCTTGGAAAAATTAGCTGGTGCTTTCCAAGAGATAGATGCTCTTGGGAGAGGAGTATACAGCCATACATTTTTCAGATCCCTCAGACAAAGAGTTCCAGATCAGTAAAATGCCTTACCAGAGCAAGAAGCATCTGGACCTGTAAAAGACAGCCTTCACACCATCTTTGATAAAGTGCAGTTCTTTTACCCAAGCACTGTTACAGTATAAAACTGGGCTAATGCTAACACTTGACAGCAGCCATCGGGTGTAGTAAATATGAAGGGTAAGGAACTTCAAGTGTTTTCATTTTTCAGTTCCCTGTTACCAATCCATAAATTTAAAAGACCACAGTCAAGGTTAGGGACTGTCTTTGGGAGAAGTAAATCTCAAATGCACACATGGGAACAAGTCCAGCATTATTTTGATTCCCATGGCAGAAATCCAGGACCTTGACTTGCACTGTTTAGTAGCATATGTGCTGCAGGCTCAACTAGCCAACTGTGCTGGGACAGAAGGCCACAGCCCCAATGTGCTGGATGTATTGCTGCTGGTTGTGAAGCTATAAAATGGATTTAGAAACCTAAAACTGGCCATGCAATTCTTATTTTAAATTATACAGATGTGTGTATAGTTGGGTTACAGATAATATCATATCATATCATATCATATCATATCATATCATATCATATCATATATAAATTTTATATGGATTATAGATTTAAAGTACTTTTATAATCAGTTTTGAAGATTTCTAAGTACTTACTAGCCATGTTCATTTGGAAAACAATGTCTAGCCACAGTCTACAATGTCTCATAACTTCTGTTTCTCTGGCATTTGGGAAATACTTCTGTTTTCTGTGTAATAGAGAAATAGTAAAAGGAAAAAAAGTCCATGCAATTAAGATAGAAGAATAACCATGAGAATGGAAAAATGTAAGATTGGAAGAGGCCAGGGTTTATGTCTCAATGACACACAGTTTTGATAAAGGATATATTGCTGCTGATACCTATATGACTGATTTCATATTTTCATTTACTGTCATAAAAAGACATGAAATAAACTGTTTGAAAATGTGCAAGATAAGAGAAATATCACCCTGTGAGTCTTCAGGTAAAATTTGTACAAGTTCAGTTCTTGGTCTCCACTACAGTTAATACAGTTCTTTGCTTCCTGGGTTAATCTTGATACTTCAAGCTCTTTTAAATTTTATAGGGATAATTCAGTACATGTGAAGAAACTGCCATTTTGTTGCATGAAAGCTTTGAGAGGAATGCCAAGTAACAGCAGCAAATAGCTATAACTGGGGTTACACAACTGGTTTTGCATGCATATGTGCTGAGGTAAAGGAATTTGAGGTCCCTTGCCCAGAGTCAGAGATGACAGTTGGGCTTTGCCAGATGAACTCCAGTACTTCATCCACAGATTTGCATGATTACTGAAAGATCCAATAATTTAAGGTTTTATTTTAGAGAAAAGTGATTAAAACTCTGAACTGGTAGTATCAGCCAGTATTTTAATTTATCTTAGTTTGATACATAAATATACAAGTAATATTTCACACTCAGTAGTTACTGTATTTATTAAAATTATGGTAATATCAACTTCAATGTTGATATAAAACTGACACGGGAAAGTGTGTTGGGGACACAAACAGGACAGGACTGCTGGGGTACATTCCTTGAACTTTTATTGCAGCATCAGCCTCATTACATGGTTGAGACAATAGGAAGATGACAAAAGCTCACATACAGCCAGCATACGGGCAAAGATTTCTTTGTTACAGGACATTTGAAAAACTTTCTAGCCAATAGTATATTGCTAAAGCTTACAGATGATAGTTCTAGCCAATTACTAAAAGTACATGTACACCTGCTTCATACAATGCTTGCTTTTCTCCTTTCTATTAACAATACACRATAGACCATTATTAAGCTTAAAACCTTCTGCTATCTTGCTAGCATATTTTCCTGCAGTCTTAAGGTGCCTCTTAGCCAAGCCTAAAACTCAAGCTATTGTTTAATGTCCTTGCTTGCCATACCATTGTAACTTTTTCTACTTTCAGGCTTTGCAGCTGAAGCTAGTTCTAATTTTCCTTGCTCTTTCTGTTTCTAAGGCCTACATTTTACGCTTTATGAAAATCTTCTTACGTTTACTATTTCCCACATTTCCCCCCTTCAGTACAACCAAAAAGAAACCTTCTTAACTTTGTTGCTAATTGACTACCTTGCATTACATAGCTCTACTACACTACAAATGTCTTTTTGCTTGTTTGAGTCACCTCTCTTGCTTGAGGTGTTGCTATTTATACTACAGTCATTTTAATGTTGTAAAATATTTGGTCTGTTCAAAGGATATAAGTCAAATCTGGTAGTAGTTACTCTTTACTGTTCTAATAAGTCTCACTCATCCATTCTAAGGTCTTAATTCAAAGCATTTAATCTATGTCTATACTTACATCCACATCTCTGTATGATCTTGGGAACTTTCTGTGATCCTATTTCTTACATCTCTCTCTTGTATGATAAAAACTTCTTTGACAGTTTTGTCTGTCATTTGTCGTACACACCAAAGTATACAAGGTACTACTACTAATTTCATTGCTTAAACAGCCAACACATACAAATCTATTTTACAAATTTCCCTTAACCAAGGTGAAAAGCTCCATCCTTTGAATAAATTGTCTAACCATGATCTACTGTCTTCTTTGATTTAGGCTGTTTAAACTTTCAGCTTTTGTATGCTTTTGTGGATGGATTTAGAATGGTCAGACAAATTTATACAACACAATCCTTCAAAATCTTCACAACCATGTCTATGTGCCAGTAAAAGAAAATCAGTTGTTGCTCTATTTGGAAGGGTAGCATGTCTAACACTGATGACATCTTGCAGCATATCATGATTGCAATGGATGTGGCATTGGTTTGTTTGCTCAGCCAACATCCAACTCAATCTAACTGTTTCAGTGTCACGGCAGAAGCAAGTTGGGGCAGAAGAAAACCCGCTGAAACTCTTTTCACAGCTTTCCAGGGCCTAAAATCACTGTTACAATTTTCTTCATGTTGATGGGCAATTTTTTTTCCTCTATGTTTTTTCTTAATGACTCAATTAGCACTAGGTGCTAGCACAGTAAGTTGTCCAATACTGCTTGGAATACCTTAAAGGCATGATGGAATGCCTTGCCAAGCTCTATCTCCACAAATGGACCAATATCCTTTTGTAATTATCGTGGATATTGATCCACCCCAGAAAGTCCAACTGAACTATCTGAGTAATTACACCAAAAACTCAAGTTTCTGTAAGCAGGGTAATTGGGAGTGACATTGTGTTTTGGAGGGTCATTCTCTCACTAATTGCTATCTGAAAACGTAAGACATAAATCTATTGTTAAGGAACTAAGAATCTCCAATTCTTGGGGCTCAAAAAGTGCTTTGGGAAGTTCTTTGGTCCAAATGTCCCAATCAGCCACAGGATTGCTCCTGTTGGCAACCTCATCTGATTTATTATTAAGTTGCTTTTTGTCAAAGGATCATAAAATATCGGTATCAGCCAATCTTTTACCGGCACACTGACTAGACAAGTTGAAAAAGGTTTTTCTGGGTTTGAATTGGACAGACATGGTGTCCAAGCCTGCCTTGGCTAAGGTCACCCAAACATTTGTTTTCGGCTGTTCCACAGGCAAATCTGCACTGCAAGAAGCAAGCAAAGCTAGCCAGCACCCATGTAACACTTAATTTCACTCCATATCTTTTGTGAGCTATTTTTTGGCAAAAGATTTCCCCATATATTTCAACTCACAAATTCTGCTTTCGTTCCTTCCCAAAGTTGCCTGGGGACTAATCAACTGTGCTAAAAATGAGGTAATTTCACCTTTAAAAATCCAATGAGGGGATTCACTTTCTCATATTCTATAACATAACACAATGGAAACCACACTTTTGCCAAAAGAGCTCTGTGAAACCAACAATTCACACACTTATCATTGACATAAAATCAAGGTTTGCAGGTTCCACAGATATGCCAGGTGTGACCTGTAGTGTCTCTTTTTGGCTTACATCTGCATACTTGTTTCTCTGCTCTTGGACTCGTCAGTGCTTTCTGATGTGCGATATGGTTTGATGTTCTTTGCCAGAACCCACTTAGGTCCTGCACCTGTAGAGACACAAGCATACCTATTACCCCAAGTTATTAGTTGGAATTCAATTTGTCCTGTCTCAGGGCTCCTAATTAAAACAAGGGGATTTTCTTTCAGTTTCCACCTGTGTGATTTGAAAAATGCCTAAAAATTTGTGGATCAGGTTCTGCAAAAGAGCTGTTAAAAAAGTTAAAAACATATAAAACTTTGCTTAATCTCTTCTGTGGCTTTGCATCTGCTGCCTCCTTCTGTTGATCTAGAATGTGTGTGTGATGTGTCTTTTCGATAATTGTTTGACCTGTGGGGGAGTGAGGAATACTACAGGTGTGACGAACACCTTAATCTATTAAAAATGTGACCCCTTTTTGGGATATATATGCAGGGCAATAGTCTGTTTTTACTTCTTGGGGCACACTTAGTGAAGCAAATGCTTGTGAAAAATGTTGACAGGCATGATTACTTGTTTCTCTTGTGTGTACAGAAGCGAAGACTGCACCTGATGTTTTGCTCCATGTGTCATCCATCCTGACATATGGGCGTTTTAAAATTTCTTAAGGGAAGGGTACTTAGTGATGCCTGTTTGCCATAATTGTAGGTTTTGTAAACCTAGTCGGTTGACCGCTCCTGTAGAAACAGGGGGTGGCACAAGCTGACAATCAGAGTAAGTACTAATGATAGCTTTAGCTTGACTTCTGGAAATGTGAAACGTCTGCACAAGTTCTGGTGCATTTTGGGGAAAAAAGGCATGACTTAGTTTTGCTTGTTTAAAAATATTTGGTCAAGTGTTTGAAACATCCATTGTCAGTTTATCTGCTCTTACATTTCTTCCTGCTATAAATATTGGAAGCGAGGAATGAGCTCTAATGTGAGAAACAAAATATTGGTGTATTCTGTAAAATTGTATCAAGACGTGAAAGACAAYGATATAGGGTATCATTACTAACATCCTTTAAAACTGGTCCTTCTATTCTTTTAACTACATTCGTAAGATCAGCAGAATTTGTAATCAAATTAAAAGGTTGTAGAAAGAGCTGAAAAGCCTTAACTTCTGCAGCTAGTTCAACAATCTGAGGAGACCCTTGTACTGTTTGAATGTCTGATTCTCATGTTTTAGTTGTTTGATTTAACTATAATATCACTGATTTTTATATCTTCTTTGACTCATCAGTGAAGACAGTTATAGTACTTAAAGGTTCTTCACTTAGCATGGGACAGAGAAACCTATTGAAACTGGGTGGCATTTCATATCTGCGGTGAAAGTTGTTGTGTTTATTCTGAATTCACATGCTTCTTCCTTTCTGTACATATAATTCCAAGAATAATCCGTTATGTACTATGGTAAAGCCAAAAATGAAGAATCATAATTGTTCAGATAAACAAGGCAGTCAGATCAACTTGCTGTGAAAGCACTTACTAGGCACTACTGGTGGGAATTATGTATTTCACAGCTGTGCTTGTTTGAAAGCAAATCAGCTGAGGAATTAACTCCACACAAATATTCTGTGAGAGATTCCAAATCAGAACTACAATTTAATAGGAAAATTACAATAAAGGCAGTAGTACATAAACACTGTCTTGAACTGACACAGTCAGAATACGACCTGATACCCTGTTGGTCAGGGTGGTGGTAGCAGTCCAATTAAATGGTGTCTGCAGTACCACTGGAGTGAGGGATGTTGTCTTGTTGAAACAGTGATCCTGTAGAAAAGGTCTGGTCCTTCTCTGGAGGTCCAGTGGTGGCTATCGAGAAGTCCTGTCCTCTTGGAACCCAGTGGTGGTCCTTTTGTGGTATTCCAAGCCTCAGATTATATCCAGAAATGCTTGGTTCCTCCCCCAGGCCAGGTTATCTCACTATGGAATGATGTTATTCTGTGAGTCATGCTGAGAGACCTTGATGGCCCATTAGCAGAGATGGTCCCCCCAGGGTGACTCCTGCTTCCCCAGAGGGAGTTATCAGGGCTAAGTCACCCAGAAAATAAAGAACATTGCTCCACCCATTTTAACAGCTTATATAAATGGGAGTAGAACACTTTTGCTATATTTGGTATACATCTTACATTGTAACCCAAGAGAACAGATCGCAAAGATCTTCTCTGCAGAGATGTAGAGGGATGCACCAGTTGCCTTGGAACTTAGGAAGTCTATATTTATTCTAATTTCTTTCTTGGTTTTTTTTTCATCTTCATAATCTCTCCTTTATTTAAATACATGTCAACACTATCTTTTCAACCTTACTAAGATCCTGCTCACCTTTTTCCTCGAATTTTTGAGGTTGTCTCATTTACAAAATATGATCTCTGTTTTTAGCAACCTAGTAGCCCATGCCTGACCTGTCTGTCCATAAAAACTACAAAAAGTGACTTTGTTTGGGTTCTCTGAAATTCCTCTTTCTGTAGTCCTCAAAGCATTGCATTCTCTATGGTTTTGTGATAAACTTTTCAACTTTATTGCTTTTGTTACACATTTATCTAGTTGCTTTAAGTAAGTTGTTACTTGCTATCTCGCATGTAGTTTCTCAGGATACTACTTTTTTGATACAGACTCTAGGTTCAATAGACCTAGAATAAGTTTTTCAATATTATCCTGTTACAAATATTAAAAAATGCAATCAGGTGATAATTAATTTCTGTGATTCAACACCAAACCTGTATTACCCCCAAACATGGATAGATCTTAATTTTGTATAGTGTCTAGGAAGCCTTGAGGAGGAAATGGGACAATGGAAATGGTTGGCTGTCTGTACAAAAAATGAAGTTTTCAGCAGGCAGAAGTTGAGTGGATCATTTGAAGTCTCATTATTTTCTTAAAGAACATTCAAAACTTGTTTTATGTTTTCCTTTTCCTGAACCAAAGCAAGCACCACAAAATATTTGTAGACTCTTGGTTTGTGGGGACCAAAAAAGTTTGTATTCTTGGAATATGCTCAAACTTCAGGTTTTCTACAGCCAATTACTCCACTAAAAGCTGTGCTTTTTGAATTCTGACTGGATGTTGCAGAAAGATTGAGTTTGGTCATTTTTTTTGTTCTTGCACAAGTGAACGGTTAATGCTGCTGTTGTAGCCAAAACACAGCCTTTACCACTGAGTTTGCTGGCTGCCATTTAATACTTGTTCTCTGCCCTCAAAAGAAAGATTGGCAACATTTAAGTGGTGGCATGTGTCCAGTATTTGTCAAATGCCTTTGTTATCTTTCTTGATAAAATGAGCTATGCAAATGTGCAACAATAATGTTGTGACTGAATGTTCTCTGTGGTCTCAGTGTCCTTCAAATGAGAGCTGTGCATGCCAGAGTACTTTGAGAACATCACAGCCATTTGTAGCTGTGTTGCTCTTATCCTGGAACCATGCAGAGAAATGTAATCCACTGGCAAGAGAGAGGTAGAGTTGTAGTTCAGAATGTGTTTCAGAAAAGACAAAAGATAGCCATCATTTTCAAGAGTCTAAACCAGAAAAACGATGGACGTGTACACTGAAAAATTACAAATAAGTACCTAAGGTTCCAAGATTTCCCACTACCAGAACACAATATGTATATTTATTGGAAATCATTAGCATCTCTCAGACCCAAATGCCAATAATAGAGCAAATGTGATTTGCCTAGTCTGAATTCTGTCTTTGGTGTTACAATGGGCAATGCTGTATTATAACTTACACCAGACATAGCCATTTCCTTCTGGTTTGGCTAACCCGTGAAGGTGACTTATTCTAGTAATTGTGAACATGGTACAACTTTTATTCAAATCTTTTTCACTGATCAAATACATCAAAGTATGATTATAAAGCTACTTTTTATTGATTACAGTTTAGTCTCTAGTTTTCAAGCAAAGCAAAAAATGTGTCAGTAATGTTTCTTTCTTTTCTTTGGACTGGAAATGGAAAATATGGATTGAGATATGTCTTAAATTAATTGTGTTTACAGCAATGATATCTTTAGGTACTGTCCTATTCCCTGTTGAGATTTTAGAAGACAATTTTATCTGGACATATCTGCAGTAGACATTGTGTTCTTTCTCAGTTTCGAGAGCAAGAATCAGAGATGAACATTTGTTGATGGCTGTGTTCATTCTATGACTTTTTTAAAATAAACTATACAGTAAAATTTTGCAATAGGTAAAAATTTTTAAACTATATGGAAATGTTTGTACGTTTAAATGTAGGCCAATTTTTTAAATTATAAGTATATTGGTAGCATCTGTCTTGCAAGATACTGTACATAGTTACTAGGCTGCAAGATGCAAGATGTTTGTATTTTCATTAAACTCAGGTTACCCTAACTCAGCACTGAAAGATCTTTTTGAGTCCAGTCACTGAAATTCTCTTAATTTTTGAAGTACTGTCAATAATAAGTTTTTAACAAAAGATACTATGTATGCACAAATGAAAGCCTAGATGAATAATTCTTGTCTGAAGCAACCTAGATGGTACCTAGATGGTAAAGATATTCCAAGGGTAAATAACAGACCTAACAGCTCTATTCACCACATTACTGAGTAGCTCCATTGAGGCCAACTGAACAGCTCCTGGGAGAAAAATTGCACAAGAATTGCTTAGAGGAAAAATTGTTGATGAAGGGGTGACACTCTGGCATCAGTGACAATGGCAAGGCATGTTGTATTAAAAGAACCCAATGTATTAAATTAGATTGTCTGTACTGGTGTCTCTCTCTGTGTGCAGGTAACTGTTTTGCATACCTAAACACATCTTTTCCATGCATGCTGCGAGTCTGAATTATGCATCTACTTTGAGGTACTGTCCTAGGTTGACTATATGATGCTTTTATCCCCAATTGTCTTGTTCTGTTTATGCTGGACAATAAGTTTTGCACCTTTAAGACTTGTTCCAGAGAGTGAAGGGGGGAGAAAAGAAGCGGCAGTTTGTTTTCAGAAACTGCACTCACTCCTCCACATTCCTGCTGCTGGACTGTGTTGTCTGCGGATGGACAGACAGCGGGACAGAGTTCTCCTTTGCTTTTAGTTAGTTTTAGCTAGCTGAGGCAAAGAAGTTCCCTGGACTGTGGTTTTTTTTCCTTTTTCTTTGGACCTGTTTAAACCAGCTCTGGACTGAACACCCAGAAGAGCACCTGCAGCTCACACCTGTGGCCTTGGGCCGTGGCATTTCCAGTGCTGGGAGGGGCTGATAAGAGACTGAGTGAGCTGAACTGCAACCCTGGGAGGGGAGTTTCTGAGTTCATCATCTCTTTTGGAGCAGCAAGGGGTTTTATTGATTAATATTGTCTAGGTGTTATTGTTTAATTTTTTCCACTTTTCTCCAAGGAGGTATTTTCTCCTGGACTGGTTGGGGGGAGGGGTTGATTGGATCTGCTTTTCTAGAGGAGACCCTTTGGGGGTTCTCTCCCAAATTTGTCTTGAACCAGGACAGGTACCTAGCCTTGTGACTGTTTTTTGATATTTGGTCTTTCAGATAGGTATAGGGCATTTGGTTAAAATAGTAGTTTATTTAATGATCCCTTTGTGGTATTCACATGACCTCTGAACAGAAAGAAGCTGTGAGAAAAGCAGAGAAAAGAATGATCAAAAAAATTCTTATCTTATTTGCTGCTCCTGTGTGTGTGCTCATGTGGAATGTGTTCTGGAGATTGTTTACCCAAGGTGATTGCTTGATTGGATTCTGGTGGAATTGTTTATGTTAATWAACCTATCAGGTCCAAGCTGTGGGGACTGTTGGTTGGCAGATAGTCATGAGTTTTTAGTTAGTAGTAAGTATTCTTTAGTATTCTTTGTAGTATAAATATAGTATAATATAGTATAGTATAATGCAATATAATATAGTTTTAATAAAGCAAGTGTTTGGCATTCCAAAGCCTTGGAGTCAGATGCCAGTCATTCCCAGACATTGGGGTGGCCTGATATTGCTATATTCCTTTAGATAAGTTTATTACTTGTGAATGCTCTTATCAAAAGAAGAGTTTTATCTTATTATTTCAACATTACAAAGTAACTGCCTAATAAAATGTGTGTTTAAAAGCTATGCTTGTTTTAGTACTACAGTATGTGAAATAAATTTACTTTGAATGTCTATGAAGAACTACTGATCTTCTCCCAACATACCAGCAGCAACATCTCAAGAAATCTTAGCCAGATTAGATGAAAGTAAGTTAAAAGTTAAGGGCTATTTTGTGTATGTTGCTAATGCTTTGTGCCGTAGCAATGTCTATCAGGTGCAATACACTGGGATCAGATACAGATAGTAGGTATGAAATTCTTCCACAGTAGCTAAACAGAGCATTTGCAGAGGAGAACTTATCTTTGAGCAAGCAGCTGAACTTACCTTTGCCTCAGTTCCCTGGCTGTATAAGTATATATGTCATTGTGTACATGTACAAAGTATGTATTATATGTATGTGCAGCCACTTGTGGAATGGTGATGTTTGAATCACATTATTTTCTTGTACTTGTTTCATTGAGCAAATGAGAACCTACATTATAAGAAAGTTGAGGGATTTGCCTCTCAAAAAATCAATGAAAGACTGAATAATCGAAGCCAGACCTCCTGCATGCTCATAAGCTTACTTTAGTTACACTATCATCCTTCCTCTGAAATGCACATTTTCTCCTTTAACTATAGACAAGACACATTGCTCCTCTCCAAACATGCCTCTTCCTCACATGGTGACACAGGATTGACAGTCTGACAATTCTTGGTGGAAAAGCAGATACAAATATCTGTTTGTGACCTCTTTGTACTGTGGCAAGCACTCTTTAATTGGGAGAAAGAACACACTGCATCCTCTTGAAACTGATGGCTTGCCAGAATCATCCAGGGCTATGCAAACCCAAGTGAAAAGTGCTTTTATCTACCTTCTTGGTGACAGTAAAATGAGATGCATTTAGAGATGCATTATGAAATGCATAATAACCATGCTCAATCTCTACATGGTTAAATACTCCATGCTTCTAATCTCAGCAACACTGCTTTGCAGATGTTGGGAGTGTTGTTCCTCTGCCAACTGGTGGCATTTTAATGGGATGTAGTTCCTGGCCCTGCTCTGACCCATGATTAGCTGCATATTTTTCTAGCTGTGGTACTATTTATGTGAAGGGAGAAGTATCCAAGTAGCACACACCAAAACAAGATGAGATGTGAAAGTTGATTGTGAATGCCTTGGGACATCCACCTAGATTAGCAATGTGGCAGTAAAAGATTAATTATGTAGATACAGACTGTTCATCAGGTATGACTGGACTCTGCTTATATTAGATAAAGAAATTGTGGACAAAAGGAAAGACAGCTTGTGACTAAGGCACTAAACCTAAAGTATGTTGTCAAAGCCTTGTTCCCTGGGAGATTTCTTCAGTGGCTCTTATGTTTTATTTCTTACCCCTTTGTTAGTACTTACTTTTCTCTCTTTTCTTTTTACATGTTGGCTTTTCTTTTTACTTGTTGACGTGTTGTGGTCGGGAACCTTGTCAATAGAGTAATATTGTTAAAAATCAGCACTTCTTTTGTGCAGTTTAAGACACAGAGTATGCACTAGAGAAACTTAATTAAAAACTAAGAAGTGGCAAAACCTTCTGATACAGTTTTGAATTCTGTTTGAGTATCGTTGTTCACAAACCTCTATTCCTAACTCAGTTATAGTCTTGAAGCACTACTGTAATTAAGACACAATATTGTTTTTATAGCAGTATGTGACTGTTATAATTTTTTTATTATTTCCTAACTACTTATATTAATGGGAAAAATCTTTTTAAAATGCAAAAATAACCATTCTTCTACAATCCGCATTTCAAGCTATTTCTCCTTTTATTTGATTGGGAGAATAAACCTTGTTGGGCATGATAAAAACACTTTAGAAATTTACCTAACAGTGAATAAAATAAAAGCAGATATTGCTTGCCCTCTGATCAGCTTTGTTTTTTCCCAGCTGCAAATTAAATTTTATTTTGTAATCTCAACGCTCTTCAGACATATTTAAAATTCATATCCTAGAGAGATAGCCACAGTCCCATACTTCAGGTTTTGTTGGGTAAGTGCTTATACTTTAGAAGTTTAGGAAAATATAAGATCTAGTAATTCAGCCTTTGGATATGCAGAAAGTAGCATCAGAAAAAAACCCGAACAAGCTAATTCATTATTGTGATACTAATTCAACAGTTTGAAATGTATTTTGATTGAAGTTTTCCATTTTTGTGAGTGATTGAAGAATGCTATTCTATGTGAGTTTTGTTAGATATGATTTACTTGGGATTGAAGGGATTTTAAATCTGGCATGGCAGTTAAAGGAAGTTGTGTATGCTAAAGACTAAGTACCTGTGTTTGAATAGAGGACTTGGCTGTTACATGGCAAGAAATAACTTCACAATAATAGATGTAATTTCCCATCTCAGACTAATAGTTTTTGTATTGGTTTATTATTCAATATTGCCAGAAACATTTCTTTCTTCTCAACATATACTGTAAAGTTGTACTAGAAAAGGGTACATGGGCTGAAATAACTAAATTAAAGATGTGTGTAAAAACGTATGGATGGTTTCAGGTTTTGAAGTGACAGAAAASCACCAGTTCTTTCTGGAGGTGCTTCAAGTATTAGAGCTGCTATAAGTAGGTGGTTTAGATTCAAAAACTGAAACCATCTATGGGTTTTACACACATCCTTTAATTTAGTTATTCTAGTCCATTTATCCTTTTCTCATTTCCTGCGTTGTCTTTAGTGGATGATGCCCCCTCTTCCCTTATAGCCCTTCAGCTTTCCACAGCTTTTTATAGTGTCCTAGGGTAACATTATGGTGCTTGTATCCCCAGTCGGATGTTCTGTTTATGCTGGATATTACATTCTGTGCCTTCAAGACTGGCTCTGACATTGAAGGTGGGGAGAAGAAGCATGGAGTTTCGTTATCAGCTGCACTCTCCGCCACAGTCTGCTGGAACACAGAACTCCACTGTTGTTGTTTGGGCATGGACGGGGCAGAACAGAGCACTCCTTTTGCTTTTTAGTTGGTTTAGCTAGCTGAGGCAGTCTGAGTTTTCCCTGGACTGTTTTTCTTTCCCTTTTCTTGGAATCGTTCAAACCTGCTCCAGACTGGCACCCCAGAAAACACTGAGAGCTTGCACTTTGTGGCCTAGCGGGGCCTGCTCTGGGCAGCAGCCTTTCCCAGTGCCAGAGGGACTGATCACAAGCCAGCACCCACAGGAGAGACTTTCCGAATTTGTAATCGCTTCAGAGCGGTGAATGAGTTTTGTCATCTGGTATTGTTCATTTCTTGTGCTGGGGAGTGCTTTGCCTGTTAAATAAACAGGTTTTCTTCCACTTCTCTTCAAATAAATTCTTCCTGAACTGATTGGGGGGAGGGGCTGTGTGAGCCTGCTTTCTGGAGGAGCCGTTTTGGAGGTTTTCTACCATGTTTGCCCTAAACCAGGACACACAGTCTCTCTTTGCCTCCTGTAAAAGCACTCTCCTGTTGCTCTTCTTCTCACGAGTGCCTTCCCCAGGCAGAGGTTTACTGATCAGAGCTTTCCTTGGATGGGGATGTGTGAGCTCACAAGACTCCCTGATGGGGTCACAGTTCTGGAGCTGGGTATTTCCTTGCTCTATACATATAACTATATGTGTACATATACGTGTGTGTCTATATATATATGGAAAGCAAAATTTGTGAGAAATTAACAATATAAGAGACTCACTGCCTGTGAAACAAGTGTTAGCAACCACTGGTCCACTGTAAACACCCATTCTACAAATGAGATCACAATAATACTCCTCTTAAAGATGAGGATCTCTCCCTTCCTTGCTTTAAATTCAGGACTGAGTCCCAGCAGTGCTTTCCTCGATGGGTTTTTTCAGTTCTCTTAATGGCTTTGCATTAGCCWTGGAAAAGGGACGTGGTGTCACCTCATCCCCAGTGATAGAAGAGCCTGCATATATTCAACCCTATGTTGTATCAACTCTCCTGCTTTGGTCCAGTTGTCTGCCTCCTTATTACCCATCATTGTATGTTAAGTTCACTTGTTCTCTCCAGCTTAGCAAAGGTACTTACCAGCCTTCCCCATATGGTGAATACTGCTATCCTTGAATAAAATGAGTTAATTGTAAGGAGATGGATATGTGGTCTTTTGTGAAACAATAACTATATGTTGTGATTTCTTCATGGCAATTACAAAAAAAACACCTCTTTCTGGTGATGGTCTGATGAGGGATTTTATTACATTAAATGTAAATATGTGTCACTAAAGAACAGTGTCACATAACAAAGAACATTGTTGTCTCTGAAGGATAGGAAATGTATTTAATCCCTCACCACTATTTCTGAAAACGTTAAAAAAATATATCCTTAAGGTCCAGTTTCTCTTTTTGCTTGCACTGAAGTCCTCTACATAATTTTACAGTATCCAATCATTTACAGCAAATAAACAGAATTCTTCATAGTGGAATCACTTCTAGATATAGGGTTTCATGCTTCATTAATATTTATTACAATTTTTAGCTCACTTTTTAGTCCTACCAGAAAGTTATACGACAGCATTCTTTATCCAAAAAAAAGTAGTAAAATACCAAAACCCTCCTTGCCAACTTTTAAAAACAATTCCAGAAGCAGATGTTCAGAAACAGACATTTTTTATATAAAATATCAGTGGGGGTTTGTTTGTTTRGCTCTCAAGGAGAGAGAAATTGGCTCTCAAGGAAATTAAAAAGCCTTTCTATAATTTTCATTATAACTTCAAGAGGAAGTTTTACTGTACCAAGGATATGGTTGCATGAAAGATGAAAACCTTAAGGATTTAAAATCTGTTTTTAGAACTAGAAATTGTACTTCTCTTGGCAGTTTTCTTTTCTAATGCATAGAACATGTAGGTTCTGTTGCAAAAACTGATAATACAAAAAAAAGCCACACACATTTTCATAACATCTGCTCCCTAAGCATGTGTAAGTAGTAGCAGCAGTGAATAAATAAGTACCCATGATTAATCCAGCTGGAGCAGAACAGGAAAGTAGTAGGCTCTTACAATTTTTTTTTGTTATCAATAAAATAATTCACTTCCATTTTAGACTGAAAATCTAGAGAAACTTCTGCTATTCTCTTGCAGTCCACTGGGCTGAATTCTGTTGGCATCACTGGTGAACTTTCACTGTCATTTTATGATGGTGCAATCTTGAGGATGTCTTCTGAAAATAAATTCTTTGCACGGTATAGCTTGTGGGTTCCAAGTACAAAAATTACTAGTAATGATATTTTTCTGCTAAAAAAAAGAATTTTATCTCCCTTCTAGAGTAAGTTTGAGGAGTTGGGAATTAGAGAAACTCCTCTCCAATTCTCTGTTTCTGAATCCTTTCCTACAGTGTTCTGAAAGAGGCTAGGAAGCAAGAAAATTCAATAGAGTCACTTCTGTGAGTTGATTTTTCAGAATAGAAACACCATTATCCATGCATTTGCACGTACATTGCAACAGATAAAGCTTTGCTTATGGTTGCATGGGAAAGCTACTATATTCACAGTCTGTGCAATAGAATGACCGAAGAAATTACTTTTAAGGTGTAAGTCCTGTTATTCAGGGGGGCATCCAGGTCATGGAACCTTTGTAACATTGAGATCATGAGCATTTATATGTATGTCTACCTACTGTGCATTTATGAAGTAGTTGCAGGCGTTACGGTTTAGGAATGGTATTCTCTAATTGAATGCTCCCACTAAAATCTTGAGCCTTTTGCTCCTCCCTGCCGCTACCTTCTCCCTTATGGTGGGCTGGAGAGGAGTGGAAACACCAAAGGTAAAGATCACAGGCTGAGATAATTTACTGGAAACAGAAATGTGGTAAGAAAACAAACAGCAACAGCAACAATACTAATAACAAAAGTGTATGAGTAATTCACATGTAAAAGGCTCACTGAGCTCAACCTGGCCCAGCCACAGCCATGCTACCCCAACCATTCCCTCCAGCTCAGAACCAACAAACCCCATCAATCCCTCTCCCCCACCTACTCAACTTTTCCCCTGAAGAAACTGTCTTCCCTCCACCCCCACCAATGATGTGAGGTGGTACAGAATAATCTCCATGTTCTAGCCATGCCTGCTCTGGCTACTACAAAAATTAACCCTGTCGTGGCTGGAACTAGGATATTATCCACCCCTTATTCTATAACATGAATGTCATTCCCAGATCCTGTACCTTCCAACTCTATAAACAAATGTGTGTGTATGTATATATATATACATATACACACACACATATATATACGGGGTGGGTATGTATGTATATACAGCACTGGTATAATTTCTATAGTCAATGGCCATCCTTCCAAGATGTCTGCTGTGTTCATTTAGTCCATGACACTGGATTCCCTCTGTCCTAGGTTGTCTTCCCGGGCAGGAGGGCTGGTGTGCTGTTGAGTGGGTGCAAGCTGCATCAGGAGCTCACAACTGGTGTATCTGAGCAGTCCATATCCATGATGGTTATGGCATACAGTAGCAGTGCCATTCAGCAACTGATATTATACAATTCAACATTACAGACTGCTCTTATCCAAAAATCAAATTCCCTTGAAGTATGCGTTGTGTTTCTCTGTCCCTGCATTACCCACCATGTGCATCCAGGTCCTTGAGCAAAAACAATCCCACAGATGGCTCTGCCTTTGCCTTAGAGGGCAGCACTAACCCAAACTGTCTTCCCTAACACATATTCCTCGTATGCACCATGGGGACTTTATCCCCTTCTCTGGTATGTAGAGGCTTTCATGGAGCAGGGTGAACTCAATTAGTAGAGCCTCTGATGTTAACTAACTAGGTAGCCTCTGCTAGGTGTAGATCCCAATGTTTGAAGGTTCCACTACCCCTTGCTTTGAATGTGGTTTTTGAACAGTCCTTTGTATCATTTAATTTTCCCAGAGGCTGGTACATGAGAAAGAATATGATACGCCCGCTCTTTACCGAGCTCTCTGGCCCAGGTGTCTGTGACGTGATATTTTAAATGAGTCCCATTGTCTGACTCAATTCTTTCTAGGGTGTCATGTCACCACAGGATTTGCTGGCCCAAGATGGTGGTCTTGTCAGTGGTGTGAGGCACAGGCTAGGTCTCCAGCCATCTGGTGGTTGCTTCCCCTCTTGTAAGAATGTAGCACTTGCTTTGGTTTGCTGGAGTGTGATGCCATCAATTTTCCAGACCTCCCTGTACTTCTATTTCAACCATTGACCCCCTGTTCGCAGGAGTCCCAGGATGAGGGAAGAGACGAGAATCTTGACTCCATGTTTCAGAAGGCTGATTTATTATTTTATGATATATGTTATATTAAAATAATTTATTATAACTATACTAAAAGGATAGAAGAAACAATTTTATCAGAAGGCTAGCATGGAATAGAAYGGAATGATAACAAAAGCTTATGAGTCTCAGAGAGTCCGAGCAAGCTGACTGTGATTGGCCAATAATTAGAAACAACCAACATGGACCAATCAAAGATGCACGTGTTGCATTCCACAGCAGCAGATAGTTATTGTTTTTCTTTTCCTCTAAGGCTTCTCAGCTTCTCAGGAGAAAAATCCTGGCAAAGAGATTTTTCAGAAAATATCATGACAACAGTCCTCCATACCACAGGAGCTTTTCTTGCTTGGCCTGCAGCACGTTTCACAGTTGTGGATAAACTGGGAGACTGTGTTCATGGTTAAGTCCATCCATTTATCATAAGTCCATCTGTATATGAATCTCTTTACTGGTGGCCTGAGTTGTCATGGGCCCACTAAGCCAGAAGAAAATCACCCTTATGTTGCCAGTCCAGATCCACCTAAAACACTTTTAGTCTTGGCAGCTTAATCTACCGGTCTGTTGTTGTGGTGTTCTTCAGTAGCCTGACTCTTGTGTATGACAAGACATACATGTATGTCTACATGACATACAGTCAACTTCTCTATTTGGGTAGTGATGTCTTGCTAGAATTCAGCAGCCCAGGTGGGTTTATCTCTGTGCTGGCAATTGATCTTTTTCCATCAGCCTGGCCACTCCCACTCATGCTTCTTTTCATGAGTCAGTGTACAGGTAGAGCACTGGCCATTTATTTCATTCACTCATACCTAAACCCAGCTGGACAGCTTTCAGCGCTGCAATCTGACTTGATCCAGTTTGTCCCTCAATAACTCCTGTGACTTGCCATGTAGGATTCCATGCACATTCCATTGGAATCTGATTATATTAATCTTTCCATTTTACTCCTAAAAACTGAATTTCCTGGGCAGGTGCTGTGACCTTACTTTGCTTTGTGACAGAACTTGCCATTAGGAGGACTTGGATTATCTTCTCCCCTTTCTCAAAAACTTCCTCTGCTGTGTTGCCACACACAATGATGTCATCAAAGTATTGCAACTATTCTGGAGCCTCACCCTTTTCCAATTCAGTCTGGATGAATGCATGACAATTTGTGGGAATCTGGACTTCAGTTCATACTGAAGGTCCAGCATGGCCTTCACAGCAGCACTCAGTGGTGGATGAGGCCCACAGAGTCAGGTTGGTGTGGTGTTGTTGATGATGCATTGTTGTGGCAGTGATCGTTATGTTGTTCTTCCACCCTCAGCAGTCCCACAGCAGAAGGGTCCTTCAAGAGACCAGGCAAGGTATTCAGTTGTCTAATTTCCTCTGTCTCCACAGCASCTATYCCAAAAKCCAAACGATGCCCTCTTGGGTCCTTGAAATAGCCTCTCCTGAGTTAATCTATGCCAAGGGTGCATGGGGTCTCTGGGTGAATCAGAATGGGGTGRTTTTACCATTGATTCCCAAGCAGGGTCACCTCAGGTCCCAGTAGTGTCAGTTGTTGGGACCCCTCTGTCACCCCAGAAATAGAGACAGATCATGCCCCTACAGATCTTGATGGCATCTGGGTACATTTTGTGCCAGTGTCAACTAAAGCCTTATTACTCTTGTGGGTCTGATGTGCCAGGCCATGGGATCCACACAGTCCAATAGATCTGATTGTCCTTTTCTTCCACATGGCTGGAGGCAGGGCCCCTGGAGTTCTGGTCATGGCAGTCATTGCTCAGTTCTTGTAAACATGAACTAGAGGTCTCTAAGAGGATCAGGAATAACATTCAGCCCTTCCATTCTGTCTGAAGACTTGCCCACTGGAAACTGAATTATCCTTGAAGACTTTTCCTTGGTGGTTGTTCTTCCTCTCAGTTCACGTACCCCTGCGGTTAGGGCAGACATGGGTTTTCCATCCCACTTTCTCGTGTCCTCTCTGTGGTCGTGCAGGTAAAACTGCAGGTTACCTCGTGGTGTGTACCCCTCTCTCCAGCAGAGGGGTACATGCTCCCCATAGCAGAGATTGTGGTCCATACTGGCAGAGGCACGGGACATTTTCTCTCTAGGTTGCTTGAGTCTTTCAAGTCTGTCCACAGTCTTGTTCAGTCTTTTCACAGCTGAGGCACAGGTTGGTAGGGAGGAAAAAAGAACTTCATATTGTCGAAGTCAGGTGATCACCTGAAGCAGTGTTTCTTCTTCTTTCATTGACATCAATGCCAAAGGGCTGGTGTACAATGATGGCACACTCCATAGAAACTTCTGCCACATGGATTGTGTACACTGGATCCGATCTGGATCTACAGGGGACTGTTTGTTATTTGAATCCCTTATAGATTACCTCCAGCACAGCTCATTCTTTCAGGTCCTGGACACCTTTCTCCGTGGCATTCCACTTGTCTCGGTGCACTCTTACGTCATCCATGAGAGAATACTGCTCCCTCATATTTGACAGATGTTGCCTCCAGAGGCTGAGAGTTTCTGTCCTCTTTCCAATCTCCTTGCCAATGCCTACATCCTGGAACAGGGATCCCAATTGCCTGGCTTCACTACCATCTAGTTTCATATTGCATGTTGTGATATCCCAGCATCAGAACAGGCAGGTCACAAGGGGCTCTCCTAACTGGTGGCTGAAATGTTTTTGCATATCTTGCAGCTCACGTGAAGGTAGGGATCAGGTGATTCTCTCTGGCCCTGCTTCTTCCTCCTGTTGTGAGTGCCCTATTCCTCTTCATCCTTCACTAAGTGAACTAAATTTGTCTTGAATTTCTTTATAGGGGCACCTGCTACAGGCACAAGTTGTTCAACTGGTTCAGCTGCAGTGGCCACGGTGCCTGCTGGTGTGTTTTCCTTCTCTTCCCCCTGAGGGTGCTGTCTAGTACAGAGCACTGTCCAATAAATAGCAGCCAGGGCCCAGCAATAAATTGCTCCTGTCTGGAACTGACACAGCATTCTCCTTGCAAATATTCTGTCACTTTATCAGGATCCTGTAGTTGTTCAGGGATGAACACCCAAGTCATTGGAGTACATTCCTCCAACAACTGGGCATTTTTCTCTCACATTCCATGCCACTCATGACTATCCACCATCAGAGCAGATGTCTGAAAGATCATGTTAAAAGTCTGTTAATTTTTACCATTGCGTGGACAGCACTGAGGAGACCTGGCAGACTTAGCAACAACAACATGCTTTCCTTAACATCCAAAGATAAATCAAAATTCTCCAAAGCTGTTGTACAGGCCTGAAGAAGGAAAGGGGGTAAAAAGCTGGGGAATGTCATCCTTCTCCTCTCCCCCAACAGACTGGGTACAATTTTTACTGGACTACCAAATAGTGTGCCTGAGGCAAAGGTAGRAGAACAACACTGCATACAAACCCCAAATGACCATCATTACATGTTATCATGTGATAAACTGTTATCACACAGTACCTCAACAAAGTAATTCTGATCCTTCTCCCTTCTCTGAAAAAGAGCAGTGCAGCGAGGACATAGAGAAGTATATACAGGGTTAAGTAGCACAACCACATGAACGGATCAAGCAACATTGTAGCCAGGTGGCTCTGTACCTAATGCAACAAAGGCTTAGATGAAGTTTGTTTCCAGCCTGCTCTGTTCAGATCTGTTTGCAGATCTGTTGTTATCATAACCTTTGTGACCCACTTGGCGCCAAATTAGGCTGTCATGCTTTAGGAATTGTATTCTTGAATTTAGTGTTCCCACTGAAACACTCCAAACTCCTCTTAGGCGGGATGGAGAGGAGAATTAGAGGTACAAAATGTGAAGGTCATAGGTTGTGGTAAGAACAATTTACTGGAAACAGCAATGAGATAAGAAAACAAATAGTAACAGCAACAATATTAATAACAAAAGAGTTGAAAAGAGTGATTCACATGCAAAATGCTACTGAGTCCAACTCAACTGCAGCCACATTACCTGGAGTGCTGCCTCTGGCTCAGAGCCAGCATTACCCCACTGATACCTCTACTTAGCTTTCTTGACCAGAAGGAACCCCTTCCCCTGGAAGAAATTCCCTGCCATCCCTCAAATGACGTGAGATCATGTAGAATAATCTCCAGGTTCTAGCCAGTAGAACCTCTCTGGCTACTGCAGAAATTATCCCTGTTTGGCTGGGACTATSATAGTAAGTATGTATGTAATGT
The DNA here is from genome assembly GCA_014549065.1 of Cardinalis cardinalis. Classification (NCBI taxonomy): domain Eukaryota; kingdom Metazoa; phylum Chordata; class Aves; order Passeriformes; family Cardinalidae; genus Cardinalis; species Cardinalis cardinalis. Next base: position 14,156 of record JACDOX010000393.1, on the reverse strand, counting down.
ATACCTATGCTCCTAGCAGAGTACACTTATCTCTAGATTAATAGCATTTCCATTTTACCAAAAGAGAGGGGCTTTTTAGACTGTGCTACAGCTTCTATGTCCTTTGCATAGAAGGCAAGAGGCAGAGATAAGACTGATGATAGGATGGTATGTGCATAGTCTCATGCTGCTGTGAATTCAGGATATAATTCAAGGCACAGGCAAGGACTTAGACTTTAGGAAGATGTGTTGGGGAAGCCCCCTTGACAGATTTAATATGCTGCCTTTTAGACCCCTGTGAATTAAAATACACTTGAAGAAAATGAAAGTTGTTGAAAACTGAAACTAAGAAGTCCAATTTAGTGGAATTTTAGTAATGACAAAACAACACAAAATATTCCTACACACAGGCAATTTGGGGATAAAGGGTGGCAATAACTGAATAACTGATTGATAAAAGAAGACTAAAACATCATGTTTTACACAGCAGGAGTAAGAAAACAGGTTTAGAGTGGTGGGAATTACATAAATGTTTAATTATGTTGAACAGAATATTTATTCAGTGATCTCAACAGTGCTAAGTTTGAGGAGTTATTTTTGAATGCTTATCAAAGTCTGTTATTAAAATAATGTTTGTTTATCTGAGACACTTTAAGAAACAGAGATATGAGAATTTTTATCCAAACTGAGATGAAAACCAGTTGCATTTCTTTAAGTACAAAGGTTTAGGAAACAACAAGATATGCAAAAGTGATTTTAGTTGGAACTGAGAAGTGGGAGGTGGGTGACTGCACTGTATTCCTCTGGTCCCTCTTGTTTTGTGGGGTTGTAGATACTGAGAGTACTGTTCATAAAATTCTGTCAGCATTTACTTAAGACTCAAGAGTTAGCCTGGTTTTAGGTTCAGCTGCAAATTTAGCATTGGTCTCTATTTTAAACTAATAAACCTGTATCTGTCTCTGCTGGTCTGTATTTATTAGAAATACTTCATGTTCTTTTTTCTTTTAGCTCATACTTCATATATGAGGATTCCTACCTCAGAGTAGTTCATTTATAGGGAGCAGAGTTCTTGTGAAAATATGGGACCCAGTCTGATCTAATTTATATTGATATAAATAAGGAACTAAGATTTCTGATTGGCACTTGGAGGAATTAAATGCTAATTCCTTGGCTAGTTCTTTCTGCATAATGTTATCTGTCATCATACCGATCAAGAAGTATCAATTTAATGATTCAATAACTCACCACTGTCATCTCTTCTGATTTTCAGATGGGCTTCTTCCGACGGAGGTACAAAGAAATTATTGAGGCTGAAAAGAGCAGAAAGGAGAATGAAGATAGTTGGAACTGGGTCCAGAAAAATCAGTAAACTGCCCATGAAAACAAAACTGCCCAGTCATGTGACATGCACTTGCTAGTCTATAGGTCCTGCTCTCGTATCTTCCATATGTGGAAGAAGGAATCTTCTCCAGATTTTTCGGAGATCCCATTGATGCTGTGTCTTTATTACTCCAAAAAGCTAGGGAACATATCCTGAGGCAACCACTGCAGCCATGTCAGGTGACTGGAGCAATTCACACTTCATTTAAGAGTTGAACTTTGAACTTTGGTAACCAAGCTGCAGTGCAGAGCAATATTTATGAATCCAACTATGTAGTATGCCCTCAGGGGAAGACTTTTACCTAAGAATATTTTTTATAAATACAAGCTTTTTATATTGAGTATGTCTTTATATTTGTATCAATGTTTTATAATTTCTATTGAATAGCTATATAGTTCACTCAAGCACTGATATCTGGCTAAATCTTTGGAAATACATACGTATATATATACATACACATWAAAAAAATTATATTGTACTTTTAAACATCAATGCAAGAGAGAAAAGAGAGATTTGCAGATAGAGGTAGCTGGAATCCTCATATGCTTAATTCACAATGCTTGGTAATATCTTATATAGATCATTTAATAAAAATAAGCCAAAATCTTTTTACTGTCTCTTTCTTTAAGTTAAATTTGGTATTTGATTTATAAGCTACAGAACCTAAAGTATTTCACAATTGTGATACTCTGTATTTTGAGTCTGTCCTTTACTAGCCAGGATGGGAGAGGATAAAAATACTTTTTCAGTGACATGTAGCAAGATGTAGCTTGCTTTGGCTCACTGAAGAAGGCAGCACAGAATGTTCTCTTTGGAAAGTTTTCTTTTGCAGTCTCTAGGATTGTACAGTTGAGATACCAGAAGGACATAATTGAGCAAACCACTATGGCATTGACAAATTCCTTTCAATTTTGTTTTAAAAGGTAATTAAGTCATATTAATATTGAGATGGATAGTTTTAAAGCTACTGTTAAAGATCTGTTGCTATCAAAGCAAGTGATAAATTGCTACATGCTGTGAGCATTATGTCTTTCCTGTGAGTTACATACTTGAGTCATGAGTTTAGTTATATTATAATTCTAAGAGAGATAAGTAGATGCAAGGAATAAAATGTTTGGATATTTGAGTCTTGAGATTGCCTATCGGGGTGTTCCAAGTACTGAATGTATTTCTTAAAGAATTTAGAAGGAAGTTTAGTAAAGATGCAGGTGTTACTGGATCTCAGCTTGCCACTTTTATTGCTGGTAATTCTTTAACAAATTGTTTTTGAATTAGAAGAAATCCAGTTGTAATTAATTCAAACACGTTTCTTCAAAAACTCTTGGATTTCTGAATAGAAATAATGGAACTTTGTAAGACTTGGGTTTAGATTCTACTTGTGTTTTACACTTTTGTGAATAAGGAGCAAATGTCATGTTGGTATAAAATCCATGTAAAGCAAAGAAGGGCCAGGTAGAAAGCGAAACCAGGACTGAAAGGTTGCAGGATGTCTTCTTCCTTAAAAGTGTGGTAAAAGAACAGCTGGAAGTTTGGAAACTTGAATGCAGAGAACATGCGAGAAATCTGCTTGAGAACAGGTCTTGCCCTTCCTTGTCATATTCATGATAACTTCAAATTATAAAAATGGACCACATTCATATTCCTGTTTGCTTTTTACCACCACCATCATCAAGTATCGGCTATTACTACAGTATTGACCGATATTTATTAACTATTAGCTATATGCATGCATTAAGGAGAAAATAGTTTTAAAGTTAATTAAGTGTATTGATTCAACATCTGACAAGAAAAACTCACAAGTTCCTTGGGTTATCTGAGAAAGAAATTCTGCCTGATGTAAACTCCAAGCCTGTAGACCACTTAAGCAATCTTTTCAAAGTGGTGAAGACTTTTGCAAGCATAACTGTGAAAACGGCCCTTTCTATGCCTAAATATATGAATGATAATGACTCTACATACCAAGTCAGTGATGTGCAAGAAGCCTAGTTTGCTGAAAGCAATAGGTATGAAAAATTTTTCTTTGACAATATTTAGTATCAATTTTCTTGAATGTCTTCTGTTTATGGGCACATTTTGGAGTTTTGCACAAGCTTAAAGCATAGTATCTGTTTGACATGGAAATATATAATACTGCTTTCACTAAAAAATTAAAGGAGTCGCGGAATTAATCCCAAGTCTACCCACTTTCTAGGGTTTCTTGGATATAAATGAAAATAGAATATAGTTCATTGAATGTGCATTGATTAAACTGGCGTGAAGACTAATTACTTTTGGAGCTTGGTTTGCATGCACAGTAGAATATCTGCACCATTGTCCCTTCTTTTCTTTAGAATGTTATTACTTACATATTGTGAAACTGTATATTTCTTTTTGTGAACTTGTGATTGGAAGAATGTGTTCACTGTTACTGATGTCACCTGTGTTTAGAAGCTTGTGTTTACCTGTATTCTGATTCACTTGCACTGTTTTGGAAATGTCAGGTTTACAAAAAATACAACTTTTTGGAATAAAAAATGACTGCAAAATTATCCTAATAATATTTTGTCAGTTATTGGCCTTGTCTAGCTCAAGTACTTTTCCATTAAGTGGGTGAGACATTTTCTCCTGTATATTTGAATTAAGCACTGTATGTGTGTGTTTATCTGTGTGTGGCTAGTAGACATCTTTTATTGTAATTCTATGATTTATAACATCAAACTATTTGGAGACAAAGAGTACAGCTGACTTGAGTACAGTATTTTAAACCCATGGAAATAAAATAAAGGTAGTGAGAATTATTTATATTTCATCAATCTTGCTTTATCAACATCAAATTAAACCCCATGTGATTGTGATACTGACCTATGTTAAGAGTATCAACCTGTGTAACTTGAGTTCTGTTTCCATCTATGAATTTGGATGAAAGTTTAATTTTTTAGCTTCATGTGCTTTTCCTGGAAAGATTTATAGTCCATAGTGCCTGGAATATAGTAGCTGAATAATATATTTGAAATTACATTTTCAAGTCTATACATTCCCATGCTTACTGGTCACCTGTATGGGGAGCAGAAGCTAGATGTAAGCTTTTACTCCTACGACTTTTAAGTGTTTCAATGTTCTCTAGCCATACTAAAACAGTCTGTTTCCTCAGTATTAAGACTATTGGCTCTATATCTAAGAACAGGCTAGGCAGAGTTAGGACCTGACCTCTGACCCAGAGCACATTTGTACTGGTGGAAGACCACGGCTTTATATACCACAATGCCAAAGACATTGGAGAGTTCCAAGTAGATGTGGGTTCTGACATGAAGGTAGCACCCTTCAAAGTAAAAATAAATGTTCTCAGTCATTGCTAGGCAAAAGTTGTAGGAGCAAGCTGCTGCCAAAAGGAATGTAATGCCCAGTTTGCTTTCGGAGATTAGTGGAAGAACTAGTGCTGCAACAGCTAAAATTATAAACAGAGACTTTTGGATGTACAAAAATCTCTTTGTTATCATGTGAGCATGTGCGTGTGTGTGTGTGTGCGCACGTAAGCAGGCAGTGTACATCTCCTTCTGGGGCAGGGGATTGATGAGCTAATGATGCCCTCTGTGGGGCTCACTTCTTGTCTTCTTGATAAGCAGAGAACAGCAGTTTGTACATAGCAGGATTTTGTGTGTTGTGTTATTCCAAACAGCTTTTAAGAACCCCGTAGTACTTCTGTGACTAAGTGGCTTTGTTTTAGAAATCAAACCCACAACCTTTAGCACATTTGTTTCTTCCAGTTTCACCAAAGGAAAAACTAGATCAAAATTCAAGAAAAATAAAATGTTTCTTAACAATGAAAAAAAATAGCTCATTTGTTAGCATTCTGCTTAGCCTGGCTCATGTATCTGGACTGGACCTGGTCTGACATTTTGGCTCTCTATGCTTGCCATTGGCCTGCTCTTTGGATTGGACGTAATGGAAATTTCTCTGCTAAATCTTTTCCATTTAGTAGTGAAATACCCCTTGAAAAAGATAGGACACTTTCCCCCATACTTCTTGGGTCTAGTGGGGTGCATATTGACTTGAGTAGTCCTGGGTAAGATGTCTTGATTTTATTAAAATTCTGAGTGCATAATGCACTGGATAATTGAGATCCCAAAGGCCTAAGGACGGTGTCATGGGAGTCATTAAGGGTGCAAAGTAGATTTTAGTGTCTTCTGGCCCCAGTTTGCTTACTACCAGAATTAAAATACAATAAAGACAGCTATTTTGTATTGATTCAAATGTACAAGTGAATTTAAAGTCATGTGACTATTTACTATAGCAAATCCAAAATTTCAATATTTCAAATGGCTGCAAATGGAGATTTTATTTGCAAGTGGTTTTGACAGAAATAAAGAATGAGTGGAGAAATGAGTCTTATTAGTAAAAGAGCAATGAAAGTTAGTTTATCATGTCTTGATCATACTATAATCTCCTGTGAGTATGGGAAAGGAATAATTCACATATTTCTAGTTCATTTCTACTTGCTTTTTAGGTAGCTAGTGCCATTTTAATGCTTGAAATTCTAGATATGCAATGTTTTACTAAATTAACCTGCAGTTCAACAGCCATAAAGAATCAGAAATTAATGAAGTAGTAACCTTGAGCAGAGATGCTCGAGTAACCTGCTGCAGACATGCATTCAGATATGATGTATTGACTTGCCTTAAATTATTCTAGATTTATACCAACACAAGTGAGAAGGGACTCAGATGAGCTCCCCTGAAGCTGAAGGACACATATCATGAGACAAGCTTTGCACTAACTTGTGTAAGTGGTAATGTAAAATAATTTCTGTAATTTAAGCAGTTTTCCTCTGGACTTGCAATCTGAGATCTTTGTTATTCAATCTTAATGATGCTGCTCTGTGCTGTAGTCAAAAAGATAAAAGGAATAGTAAGGGAAGTGATTGCTTTATCCAGCAGAGACCACTTCATAGAGATAATGTATTCTGTCCTACATCAGTCTCTCAATGGATATAGGGCACTTGAGAACTGGGCGTGATCTGCCACTTACCTTTATCTAACTTAAATGATCAGACTAATTACTAAAATTATTATTTTACTGTGTTGATTTTAGGTGAATGGCACAGAGTAGGAAACTGACAATTAAGTGATTACCTATTAAGAGGTCAGAATACTTGCTCAGTATTAAATTAATGAAATCTATATATAGGATTGGATAGAAGATTATATATATGTGGTAAAATACTATGTCCATTTTAATTTTCAGGGTGAGGATTTGATTTCAGGGTGAGAAATCAAATCTCAAAGTCTATGGAAACAGATTTTTTTTTGTGAGATTGCCAAATGCCAGAATCAAGATAACATGTTGCCCTGTTTCTTAGCTCAAGACTGTATCCCTGACATGTCTTCATCAAAGAGGGGACCCATGTTTCATCTTAGCCAGGTGGCACAGGTTACACCTTGTCTCGTATTCTACTGCCTGCTCAGCTGTGCTTGTCCCACTCTTACTTCCATTCTGCAAACACTACCAGCTTTTTCCCCTGGCCTGTTTCTGAAGTTTTTCTTCTGCTTTGTAGCTGGTATTACCCTTCTCTCTCAATTTGTCTGAATAAGAAGGCTAACTTAAATGTGATTTTTCCCAACATGCATTTAGTTTGAAATATGTCACTGTTGTTTCAGACCCAAAAAAGATTTATCCTGAAAATCTGGCAGTTTCCCCAATTACATCAGCAGTTTTGAGGCCTATGGGAGGTTAGGTCAGGAACTGTGGTCTTTTCCTTAGGTTTCTTTTCATCAAACTTATTAGCCAGGCTGAAGTGTACCTTGTCAAATAACTAATAAGTGTGAAATCTGAGGGAGGTAGAGAGACTGACAAACAGAGAGACATGTGTAACACTGAAGCTTATTTTGGGAGTGGACAAATCATATAAAAAAGGACAAGCCTGCCAAAACCAGAACCATTCAAAATTATGTATGCTTTTTTAAATTTTATTATTCTGAAACAGTTAGGGACGTGGAACTGGAAGATCCTCAGTTTCAGTCTCCTATTTTCATTGGCAACTATTCTACATCTTTCCTTTTATGAACCAAAGTCCAGTAGAATTAGTTAATTTTTTTTTCTTATTATTCTTGCTGAAGATAATTCTAGCATTTTGTTTTGATGGTGCTTTTAATGGTAATTTCCTTCTCAATTTGTTCTCGTGCCCTCAAGGTCTTTTAATTTAAGGAGTTCCTTTCCTTCCTTCCTGATCTGAGTTGATCTTTCTTGAATACAGATGACCAAACACTACTTCCTGGGTAAGATACTGTTATGAACCAATTTAAACACAAGAAGAGCAAAAAAACCTAGGTGTCTGTGAATAAAATTGATTGAACCCAGAAGGGTTCAAAATATACCGCAGAACTTGATTAAAACCAAATGAAGTAAGATGTTGGTGCCAAAAAATGGATGTTTTTTTCAATAGTAAAAGAGGTAGAGAAAAGAAGGAAAAGA
>JACDOX010000392.1:452198-465605 GCA_014549065.1 Cardinalis cardinalis | reverse complement strand
TTCCCAGCTCCCTCAGGAATTCTCCAGCCCCTGCCCGGCTCCCTCAGGGATTCTCCAGCCCCTTCCCAGCTCCCTCAGGGATTCTGCAGCCCCTTCCCAGCTCCTCAGGGATTCTGCAGCCCCTTCCCAGCTCCCTCAGGGATTCTCCAGCCCCTTCCTAGCTCCGTTCCCTTCCCTGGACACTCTCCAGCCCCTCCAGGTCCTTCCAGAGCTGTGGAGCCCCAGACTGGCCCCTGCACTGGAGGTGTGGCCTCAGCAGTGCCCAGTACAGGGAGGCATTTTTGGATTTCTCAGAATTGTTTCATTTTCCAGGCAGCTCAGGTAAGGCCTGGCCTGGCTGTTCCTGCAGCTCCCTGGGGAACAGAAGGATCCCCTGTGCTGGTGCTCCAGCAGGAGCTGGCACGTCCCAGGGGTCAGGGATGGTTCCTGGGAGCCCACGGGAGTGCCCTGCTCGAGGGGGCAGAGCAGAGCAGCCCATGAGCCCCTCACCCCCCCCAGCCAGCCTTGGATGCTGAGGATGCACCTGCAGACACCCAGACAGGAGCAGGGAGCTCATCCTGGGAAGAGCTGCTTTGAGCCTGCCCCTATCCATGGAAAATGGTAACCTCAGCCCTCCCAAACCCTGCAGCTCTGCAGCTGGGGCTGCGGGATTCCAGCTCTGAGGAGACAGGGAAGAAAAGGTGCCTGGAATTATTGACAGGTAACTCCTCACTGCCTCCATGGCCAGCGTTTCTGATGCTGCACATCCCTGGAGGCACTGGTGTGTGGTGCTGTTCACAGAGGTCCCAGGACGAGAGAAGAGATGAGAATCTTGACTCCATGCTTCAGAAGACTGAATTATTATTTTATGATGTATATTATATTTTATGATATATATTATATTAAAAGAAAATTATACATTAAAATGATACTAAAGAATAAAAGAAAGGATTTCATCAGAAAGCTAGCAAGGAATAGGAAAGGAATGGAATGATAATAAAATCTTGTGACTGACCAGAGTCCAGGCCAGCTGGGCTGTGATTGGCCATTAATTCGAAACAACCACACGAGACCAATCCCAGATGCACCTGTTGCATTCCACAGCAGCAGATAATCATTGTTTACATTTTGTTCCTGAGGCCTCTCAGCTTCTCAAGAGAAAAATACTGGCAAAAGGATTTTTCATTAAACATGTCTGTGACACTGCTCTCCACCACAGCCCTGCCCAGTCCTGCCCTGGTCTGTAACTGGGATGGTCTCTGCATGTCCAGGGGGGTCCTGGGGCCACGTGGGTCACTCTGTGTGGCAGAACCTCACTTTGGGGTCAGAGAATCATTCCAGCTCCTTGGTGATTTGGGCGCTGTCCTGTAACTATGCTATTTTCTGAAAAATCTTTTTTTTTTAGTGTTTTTTCTCTTGAGAAGCTGAGAGGCCTCAGGAACAAAATGTAACCAATGGTTATCTGCTGCTGTGGAATGCAACAGGTGCATCTGGGATTGGGCTCATGTGGTTGTTTCTAATTAGTGACCAATCACAGTCAGCTGGCTCAGACTCTCTGTCCAAGACACAAGCCTTTGTTATCATTCTTTCTTTTTCTATTCTTAGCCAGTCTTCTGATGAAATCCTTTCTTCTATCCTTTTAGTATAGTTTTAATGTAATATATATAATAAAATAATAAATCAGCCTTCTGAAACATGGAGTCAGATCCTCGTCTCTTCCCTCATCCTGGGACCCCTGTGAACACGGTCACACTGTCCCCTCCCCAGGGAACAACTCTTGAGAGTTCTTTCCACTGTCCCAGGTGCTCCCAGCCCCAGTGTCCAGCCTGGCCTTGGGCACTGCCAGGGATCCAGGGGCAGCCCCAGCTGCTCTGGGCACCTGTGCCACCCTCATTGTATAAAACCATATCAATGTAAATCTCTCCTCTCTCAGGTCAAACATCACCCTTTGCTCTATTGCCACAGGCCCTGCTAAAATATTTGTCCCCATGCCCTGGATGAGCAGGACGGGAAGACCTGAGGTGCACAAAACCCATCTTTCAGTGGAACACTGAGCAAACTGCATTTATTTACTTTGCCCGATGAGAACAACCCCTGATTTCATCTCTGCCCGAGCACTGTCAGGGGAGAAGGTGCCTGAAAACAAAGGTCTCTGATTTATCAGACAAAGGTGCAACAAGGTCCAGTGCCCGGGAGCAGCAGCCAAACACGCTTGAAATAGAGAAAAAACAATTTTAGCGTTGAGCAAATCAAACCAGAATATCCAAGGGATTGTTCCTCTCACTGGAAACGCACTCAAGGGCCAGATGCAATTCCTGTCAGTCTGCAGGGAGGGACAGGCCCTGGGCAGGCTCAGCTCCTACCTCTGAGTCTCTGGAAGCCAGAGGAGGGTGGGGACGGGTGGGAGATTAGGAATCGGGAATTCCTGGCAGGGCTGGAATTGCCAGAGCAGCTGGGGCTGCCCCTGGACCCCAGCAGTGCCCAAGGCCAGGCTGGACATCGGGACACCCTGGGACAGTGGGAGGTGTCCCTGCCATGGCAGGGGTGGCACTGGGTGGGATGGGATGGGATGGGATGGGATGGGATGGGATGGGATGGGATGGGATGGGATTTAACGTCCCTTCCATCCATTCTGGGGTTCCATGGAATGCCCTCAGGGTAGTGTCAGCCATGGGAACACTGCCAGACCCTTCCCAAAACCCTGGGGCAGTTCTGGAGCCTCAGACCTCTTCCAATAAATACGGATTTTAGACTGAATTCTTTGCCAGAATTGTTTGTGCATCGCAGCATTCCAGCTCCCCTTTCGTTTTTTGCTCCTGGTGAAATCTGAATGCGAGCCCTTCATCTTCCCGGGTTTATTTATCTGTTTACTGCTTATTTATTTGCTGCCTCTCCTTCTCCCTTCCCCGCCGCTGCCGGGTGTCGGTGGGAAAGCAGAGATAAGTTAATCTGAACAAAACATGGGAATACTTGAAAAAGTCCTTCCCATCGAATTACAGGGAACAACATTTACTTTTCATCTCTGCTGCACGTTTCCGTGTCTGCTCTGATCTCTCTCGACATCAGGCGGGAAGGATTTGCTGATTTGCAGGCAGGATCCTCCTGCCAGGAAGGATTTGTGTTCCTGGATCCCTGGGCTGTGTTTGCCCCAGAGATGCCCAGAGCCCAGCAGGCTCCTGGAGCTGGGCACTGGGTGCTGACCCGAGGCACAGGAGCAAATCCTGGCAGAAGAACCAGGGCAAGGCAGGGCTGTCCCCCGGGGCTCTGTGTGGCTGGAACAATCTCACTGCAATAGTTGAATCTGCTTTTATTTTTAATTTTAAGGATTTTTTTTGTCTCCTTAAAACAGTAAATGGTGTTTTGGGCTGAAGTGGGGCTGTGTTTAACACCAGCATGGATTTAGTTCAGTGGCCAGTTGAATCTGCTTTTATTTTTAATTTTAAGGATTTTTTTGTCTCCTTAAAACAGTAAATGGTGTTTTGGGCTGAAGTGGGGCTGTGTTTAACACCAGCATGGATTCAGTTCAGTGGCCAGTTGAACCTGCTTTTATTTTTAATTTTAAGGATTTTTTTGTCTCTCTAAAACAGTAAATGGTTTTTTGTGCTGAAGTGGGGCTGTGTTTAACGCCAGCATGGATTCAGTTCAGTGGCCTTTGGAAATGTCCATTGATTTATTGGCTTGGCCAAAGGAGCCCCAGGAAGGGGCTCCCCTGCCTCCTGGGGCACCAGGGCAGGAGGCACCACTGTCCCAGAGGTGGTGGCACTGGTGGCTCTGGTGGTGGTAATGGTGGCACTGGCCATGCTGGTGCCAGCAGGGGAGGTGACAGTGGCAGTGGGTGGCCATGGCAGTGGCACTGGTGGCAGTGGAAGTGATGCCAATGATGTTGGAGATGGTGACAGTGGTGGCAGTGGCTGTGGTGGCAATGGTGACAATGATGGCAAGATGACAGTGGCTCTCTGACAGTGGTGACAGCGGTGACAGTGGGGACAATGATGACAGTGGTCACAGTGGCCATGGTGGCAGTGGTGACAATGACAGTGGTGGCTGTGGCCATGGGTACAGTGGTGACAGTGGCAGTGGTGGCAGTGGTGACAATGACAATAGTGGCAGTGGTGACAGCGGTGACAATGATGACAGTGGTGACAGTGGCCATGGGTACAGTGGTGACAGTGGCAGTGGTGGCAGTGGTGACAGTGCTGACAGCGGCCATGGTGGCAGTGGTGACAATGACAGTGACAGTGGTGACAGTGGTGACAATGACTGTGGTGACAGTGGCCATGGGTACAGCGATGACAGTGGTGGCAGTGGTGACAATGACTGTGGTGACAGTGGCCATGGGTACAGTGGTGACAGTGGCCATGGGTACAGCGGTGACAGTGGCAGTGGTGGCAGTGGTGACAGTAGTGACAGTGGCCATGGGTGCAGTGGTGGCAGTGGCAGTGGTGGCAGTGGTGACAGTGCTGACAGTGGCCATGGTGGCAGTGGTGACAATGACAGTGACAGTGGTGACAATGACAGCGGTGGCAGCGGCCGTGCATGGCCCCACGTCTACAGCAGAGGGCAATCACGCGAAGGCAAAGCCGCTCCTGGGCGGGACCCGCGGGACACGGGTGGCTCGCACCCTAATTAACGACTCGTTAATTGCTGATGGAGCCGGCATCCCGCGGAGCGGCCGGCCCTGCGGAGCAGCAGAGCCCGGGAGCCCCGTGCCCGAGCCGGGATTTGGGGTTACCTGGAACAGAGGAACTGCCCCCCGCGCTGGACTCTCTGGGTCACCGAGGGCAAGAATTCGGGATGATTCCCAGCAGGAATAACGGGATCATTCCTGGCAGGAATTCAGGATGATTCCCAGCAGGAATTCGGGATCATTCCCGGCAGGAATAATGAGATCGTTCCCAGCAGGAATGACGGGATCATTCTCAGCAGGAATGCGGGATCATTCCCGGCAGGAATAACGGGATCATTCCTGGCAGGAATTCAGGATCATTACCGGCAGGAATAATGGGATCATTCCTTGCAGGAATAATGAGATAATTCCCAGCAGGAATGACGGGATCATTCTCAGCAGGAATTTGGGATCATTCTTGGCAGGAATAACGGGATCATTCCTGGCAGGAATAACAGGATCATTACTGACAGGAATTCAGGATCATTCCTGGCAGGAATAACAGGATCATTCCTTGCAGGAATAATGGTATCATTCCTGGCAGGAATAACGGGATCATTCCCAGCAGGAATTTAGGTTCATTCCCGGCAAGAACTGGGAATGCCAGCTGCAGGAACGCCTGGAATGATGCAGGGAAACCCAAGTCCCCGTTCCCTGACCAGGTGCTGCTTTGGAAGCTGCTCCGCTTACCGGAGCATCAGAGCAAGCAGGAGCGGAGGGATTTACCCTGAACATTCTGCCACAGAGAATCCAGAGCTCAGGGAGGCAGGCAGGAGAGGAGGGGATTTACCCTGAACATTCTGCCACAGTGAGTCCCAGCGCTCAGGGATGCAGGCAGGAGAGGAGGGATTTACCCTGAACATTCTGCCACAGTGAATTCCAGCGCTCAGGGATGCAGGCAGGAATCCAGAGCAGGCAGGAGAGGAGGGGATTTACCCTGAACATTCTGCCACAGAGAATCCAGCGCTCAGGGATGCAGGCAGGAATCCAGAGGAGGCAGGGAGCATTTGGGGGCTGGGAAAAAGGAGAGCTGGAAACAGCAGGGACAAAGAGGAGCCTGCAGGGTGTGCTCAGTGTGACAGGGATGGGGTCCTGTCCCTCAGGGACAGGCACAGCCGGGTTTGGGGCATTGGCAGCAGCACTGGGATCAGGATGGAGCTGTGCTGACCTGGGCTGGGAAGGAATTGGGCCTGAGCCAGCAGGGAATGCTGGCTGGGAGGGTGGGCAGGCCCTGGCACAGGTGCCAGAGCAGCTGGGGCTGCCCCCAGATCCCTGGCAGTGCCCAAGGCCAGGCTGGACACTGGGGCTGGGAGCAGCCTGGGACAGTGGGAGGTGTCCCTGCCATGGCAGGGGTGGCACTGGGCTATTCTGAAGTCACTCCAAGCCAAACCATTCCATATTTCTATAATTCTATGAAAACCTCAAATTGGATGTTCCTTCAGTCAAAGTAACATTTATTTAAGCTTTGGAAAGATTTCTACTGTTTCATGCTCTTTGCTTTAAACGTGAATATTTTACTGCACTGGGCTGTGACCCGCTCCTGGTGTCAGGTGTGGCAGGGACACGGCTGCTCCTGCTTTGGAGCTGGATAAAACACGGGGGTGTTCCCAAGAGACCCAGTTCTCCTTTTGTGTTGCAGTTTATTTTAGAGGGCACGGGAGTTTCTCCTTTTTCTGGCCCCGAGGCTGCCAGAGCTCCAGGGGGGTTTGGACAGCGCTGCCAGGGATGCCCAGGGTGGGGTTCTTGGGGGTCTGGGCAGGAATGGGAGCTGGGATGATCCCTGTGGGTCCCTCCAGCTGGGGACATTCCAGGATTCTGTGCCTTCTGAGAGCAGGGCTGTCTCACACATCATCCCTGCTCTGTGCAAGCTGAGCTGATGAAACGATCTAGGAAAAATAAAAAATCTCATGTAGTCAGAGCTCAGAGAGAAAAAAACCACCCCATGCAAGGCTTCCCGGAGCGCTACAATCTCCTGGAAATAAATGAACAGATTGCCATGAATGAATAAACTGCTTAAGACACTAATTCGCATTCAGGAGGCCACGGGGCTGGGGATGGTGAGGATGACAGAGCTGTTTCCCTGTGATTGTTGCTGCACGGAGCTGGAGGAGGCAAACAGAAGGTGGCCGTGCTCAGCACACAAACTGCTGGGCACAGATGGCTGCCGGGGCTCCTGCCCACGGGATCGGGCCAGGAGCGTGTGCCAGCCTGGCTCCTGCTTGGGGAAAAGGCGTCTGCAGGGCACACTGAGGGAGGGAGGGAGGGAGGAGCAGCTGAGGGCACGAGCATGGTTCAGTTGGGGAGGAGCAGGCGGAGGGCAGAGCTCAGAGGGAACAGCTCTGCCTTCTGGGTCATGGGCAGTAGATCTGCAGCCCCTGTGGGAAGCTGTGGGCACAGCACACATGTGGGGTGGTGATGAGGGAATGCTTTAGTGCCCTTTGCTCATTCCAGTGTTTCTGTGCAGCTGTAGCTGCTCAGGCCCTGCTGTCCTGAGAGCCAGGGCAGGTGGCAGTGGGACTGGGGCTGCCATGGGACCTGTCCATGGTGGCACCTGTCCATGGCTCCTGTCGATGGCACTGTCCATGGTATCCATCAATGGCTCCTGTCCATGGTATCCATGGTGGCGCCTGTCCATGGCACTGTCCATGGTATCCATCAATGGCTCCTGTCCATGGCATCCATCAGTGGCCCCTGTCCATGGTATCCATGGTGGCACCTGTCCATGGTATTCATCAATGGCTCCTGTCCATGGCACTGTCCATGGTATCCATCAGTGGCTCCTGTCCATGGCATCCATGGTGGCACCTGTCCATGGCACTGTCCATGGTATCCATCAAAGGCTCCTGTCCATGGCATCCATCAGTGGCCCCTGTCCATGGTATCCATGGTGGCTCCTGTCCATGGCACTGTCCATGGTATCCATCAGTGACACCTGTCCATGGTATCCATGGTGGCACCTGTCCATAGCACTGTCCATGGTATCCACGGTGGCACCTGTCCATAGCACTGTCCATGGTATCCATGGTGGCACCTGTCCATGGTATCCATGGACAGTCCGGGGTGGTGCTGGCTGGAGAAGGAGCAGTCAGGGCTGGCTGTGGCATGCTGCCGCCATGGGGCAGAGCTTCCCTTCCCCTTCCTCTTCCCCTTCCCCTTCCCCTTCCCTTTCCCTGGTCAGATGCTCCAAACCCCGCCAGGCTTTGTGCCCAGCCCTCAGACATGGGTTTTCCTGGTGACCTGGACTCTGCAGGGCTGTCTGGGGGTTTTCTCAGTTAGAACCTCTATTCCATGTTGAAATAAAGTGAATGCTCCAGTATTTCCTGTCAGACTTCACTGAGGCCAGTGGCTGGCTGACAGCAGGTGACTAAAACACAGAAATGGTGTTTGAATAGGGTGGGGCCTCCTCTGGCTCCTATTCCCGGTGTAGTATGTATTGTATAGATGGCCGTGCCCCGTCCCGGTTGCTCTTGAGGGGCTGCAGCTGTGATGGCCTTCAGTGGGCTGCAGCTGTAGCTAGTCAGGACAACTGGGATAAAAGAGGGTGGGTTGGCCAGAGTCAGGGAGAGCCTGGAAGGAGCCCTGACTCAGAAGCGAGAACAACACTGCTGGGAAGAGCTGCCCCCAAGAGAACACCGTAGAGAAAAGGTATGAGAGACTCTTTGGAAATATAGTTACAACAAGATGATTATAACATCCCGGCTTTCAGCAGTTCCTCCATAGGAATTTCTCTGCTGTTGGATTTAATGGTGGTGGCCTTGCACAAATATCCCCAAATTACTTTTGAATCCCTCAGTCTGTGCCATCTGACAGCAGCGATTTCATTATGCATCAGCTGAAAATGCATTTGATTTGTACTCAACTTCTTTGAAGATCTTTCTGCTATTTAATCTCCTTGAGAGTGGAAGACAACTGGAATATTGAGGTCATGGAAGAGTGGGAGAGCAGAGAGAAATGTGGTCCTGGAAGAGCAGGTGGGTGGGAGCTGTGCCTTTTTCCCTAAATCAAGTGCAGGAGAAGCTTTCCAGCCCGACTCTGGAGGATTTCCAGGCAGCACAGTAGCTATTTTTATTAAACTGTTTTCCTGAACAGCTGCCTACTCAGGAGTGTCCCTCTGCATTTACTTTCTGTCTCAATATTCCTTTGGTAATAGAACACAGTCATTTAGGCTGGGATAAAAAAGGGAATTAAAATACCTAACATATCCACAGGGCTGGCTTTTCTCGGTGCTTTGCTGCTGTGGGGAGTTGAGTTTAACTCCTAATTACATGGTAGGGTTTGCAGCCTCGGCACTGGTGATGCTTTTTAGTAAATTCTAAATGGCAATTCTTAAACAAGGCTCTGGAACTGCTTTGGGGAGAGAGGAGAGGGCTGGGACTGGAACCCACCAAATGTTTTTGTTAGCTGGGTGAGATTTGCACTTGCGCATGGGAGGCAGAACAGGAAATGTCTTTATGGAACCCCAGAGGGGCTGTTCAGTGTGGCAAGGTTCCCCATGATAAAATCCTAAAACTGAGGCTTTACTCAGCACCCACAGCACAGTTTGAATCCCCCCACCAGCATTTTTAGTTCTCCAGTTTGAAACTGGTTCCTGAGGTCAGACAGCTCAGGGAGCCTTAAACTCAGCCCAAAACTCTCCTCCCTGGGGTTGATGTGGAGAGGGACAGGTTCTTTCCACTTCTCTCTGAGGAATCTTTCCTGAACCAGTTGTGGGGAGGGGCTGTGTGGGTTTGCTTTCTGGAGGGGCCCCTTTTGGAGGTTTTCTCCCAAATTTGCCCTAAACCAGGACACTGAGATATTATAATAGAGACATAGATGTGTACATGTAATCAGACCTTATTGGGCAAGAGTATCCACATTGCAGTAGAAAGAAGTAAAGGTGAGAGGTTAGAAAAGTCAAATAAGCTCTGTTGCATCAGCCTGTTGGGTCAGGAAGTTCTGTATTGTCTTGTAAGGAAGAGCCTGGGACCATTTTAGATTATGGCTGACTGCTTGCTGTCAGAGCTTTTGAGAGTGCTGTTCTCTGAGCAATAAACCATTCTCAGTCTGATCGTGGTCCTGTCCCTTTCACTAATGCAGCATGGGACACCTGACTGTGACGGTGTTCACAGGGGTCTCAGGTTGAGGGAAGAGATGAGGATCTGCCTCCATGTTTCAGAAGGTTTGATTTATTATTTTATGATATATATTATATTAAAATTATACTAAAAGAATAGAAGAAAGGATTTCATCAGGAGGCTAGCTAAGAATAGAAAAAGAAAGGAATGATAACAAAGGCTTGTGACTGACTGAGACAGTCCGGACAGCTGGGCTGTGATTGGCCATTAATTAGAAACAACCCCATGAGACCAATCCCAGATGCACCTGTTGCATTCCACAGCAGCAGATAACCATTGTTTGCATTTTGTTCCTGAGGCCTCTCAGCTTCTCAGGAGGAAAACTCCTAAGGAAAGGATTTTTCAGAAAATATCATGCTACACCTGACTCCATCTCTGAGTGTCCTGGGGCTGTGGGCAGGGCAGAGCCACAGCTGGGGCTCCAGAGGTGCCATCCCCACGGGAATGGCAGCCAGGCAGGTCTGTGGTGGCTGCTCAGGGGTGGGTGAGCTGCCCCAGCCCCAGGCAGGGCTGAGCTGAGCCCATCACTTTGCCAAGCCAAGCTCTGGCCCTTCCTCACTTTCTCTGGAGTAATTCCTGCCAAGTTTCCTGCTTGGCTCTGAGCAGAGGAGAGCTCCATCCACCAGAGCAGGGCACTGCTGATCCTGGGCACACCAGGGAGCTGTCAGCACTCATCAGACCCTGGGGGAGCCAGGGCATCCCTCTTGCTCTGCCAGAGCTGGGACTGGGAGGAGAGCAGGGATGGAGCAGTGTGAGCAGCACACAGACACTGGGGCTTCAGCTTGGCAGTGTCATGAGCCCCAAAATTCAGGGCAGTGCTCCCCAAAACCTCTGCAGAATTGCAGCTTCCTCTATGGGGTGTGCAGACAGTGGCAAAGCATTTTATTTTTTTAGGAATTACTATTTTTCCTGACTGTCAAAGGAATTTTTAGAGCCCATGCAGTGCCACCCCTGCCATGGCAGGGACACCTCCCCCTGTCCCAGGGTGCCCCAATGTCCAGCCTGGCCTTGGGCACTGCCAGAGATCCAGGGGCAGCCCCAGCTGCTCTGGCAATTCCAGCCCAGCCAGAAATTCCCAATCTCCCATTAAATCCCCCCTCCTTCATCTTAAATCAGGATGTTCTCTGGATTTCTCAGCAAGAACAGAGGTTTATTATTAAACTCAGAGGGTAAAAATGGCTGGAATTCTGATGGAGAATGCCCCAGGCCTTCAGAGAAAACCTTGGCCAGTTCAAAGTGCTGTTCCTATAAAATGTCATTACAATAGAGCAGGTGGGACTGGGAATGTGGTGCCACCAGCTGCAGTGGCACACAGGGGATGATGCACAGTGCAAAATGTGCTGTTCAATATTTACAATCCTCAAATTGGGAGCCTCTGCTTTGAAATGAACTTTATCCTGGGAAGGTTCTCCAGGATTGGAGCCATAATAGGATCATTTATAACAGTGTGATTTTAGGCAGGATTCTGCTCCTGTACCAGGAGCAAGAAATCACGGAGTTTTTTTTTTCCTTGCCAATATTAATTCCAATTTTGAATGTTTGCAAGTTGAGCTGATAAGACAACGGGCAGGGAGATTTGGGAGGAAAAATAAAGGGTGAGCTTTTGGGGAGACTTTATTCTGTCCTGCAAATAAAGGCCTGGCTGTGTGCCCAGAGCTGGCCCACACTGAGCCCAGCACCCAGCACTTCCCAGCTGGTAATTTAGGTTTTGCTTTATCCCAGGGAAGATTAAAGGCTCCTGTAAAGTGCAAACCATCAGCCTGAAATATCGTCAGGGACTGGATTTTCAGCGCTTTTTATATATTCTGCAAATAAACTGCTTCTGCAGCAGGGAGAGGGGAATAAAGGGGGTGCGATGTAGGGCAGGACAGCAGGGAAGGGCTGCCAAGGTTAAGGAGGAGCAGCTCTTCATCTTCATCATCTTCCTCAGTGCTGGAACTGCCCTGGCTTGGGGCACCAAGGGCTGGGGGTGCCCCAGGGCTGCTGGGCTGGGCACGCGGAATTCTGCAAGGACAAACTGATGGAGAAAAATGAACTCCTGGCTGTGGAAACCCTGGCCCCAGCACTGCATCCCTCTGGAGGTGAGAATGAGGAGATGACAAACCACCTGTGCTTCCCCAGCCCCTCCCCTGCTGGGGATAGTGGGCACAAGGACAGAGGGACAGGAGCCAGGGAATGGCTCCCAGTGCCAGAGGGCAGGGATGGATGGGAGATGGGGAATTGGGAATTCCTGGCTGGGCTGGAATTGCCAGAGCAGCTGGGGCTGCCCCTGGATCCCTGGCAGTTCCCAGGGCCAGGCTGGACACTGGGACACCCTGGGACAGTGGGAGGCATCCCTGCCATGGTAGGGGGCAGAACTGGAGGGGATTTGAGGTCCCTTTAACCCAAACCAGTCAGGGATTCCCAGGAGACAGCCTGGGGCAGTCCCCCATGGCAGGGGCAGCAGGGGAGGCTCTGGGGGAGCTCTGAGGCTTCTCTCTGGCAACAATTTTTAAGCAGAGAATTTCTGCATTGGCTAAATTGATTCAAAAAGTTGTGATGTATTTTAATTTTGATTTTTAGAAGAAATGTGCTTTAAAATGAAAAAAACACACTTTGACAGAAACTCTGAGCAGTGAAGATATACTCAGGCAATTTTATTTTTCTAAAAGCTGCAATATGTTATAGAATCCCAGACTGCTTTGGGTTGGGAGGGACCTCGAATCCCACCCAGTGCCACCCCTGCCACGGCAGGGACACCTCCCATGTCCCAGGCTGCTCCAGCCCCAATGTCCAGCCTGGCCTTGGGCACTGCCAGGGATCCAGGGGCAGCTCTGGGCACCCTGTGCCAGGGCCTCCCTGTATTTTATTTTATGATCAACCATTAACATTCCATTTATTCAAAATGCATTTACTAAATCTTTCTTTTTTGTTGTCTGAGTTCTGTTAAATAAAATGCTGATGGAGATGAGTAATGAGTTGTCTTTGCTTGTCCCGGTAATGATCATTATTTTCCACTTGAAATTAAATTACATTTAAATTTTGGTAATAAACAGCTGAGTAGTAATGAATGCTACACCATTATCTTAATATTCTGCAATTTATCACCTCTGAAAACAGATAAATCAGTCTGCTAAGGACAGCCAGTGGAATGGCAGGTCACAGATGAAACACAAACACTGATTTGTGCGGCATTAACTGTGCCCTGGTGCCACACACCTACCACTGCCTTTAAAGGCAAAAAAAACCCTCCCAAACGCTGAGAAACCTGAAATTCGGAGTATTTTGATAAGAAATTCTGTGGTGTTTAAAATGAATCCTGGAATTCCTGAGAAACCGGAAATTCGGATTATTTTGAGGAGAACTTCCCTGCTGTTTAAAATGAATCCTGGAGCGTGAGCGAGCTCGGCAGTGCTGCCCTCATTCCTGTCCCCCACTTTCTTCCCAGGCTCCATTCCTCCCAAATTCCCTGTGTCCCTCAGGGACAGCCCTGGAGCAGGAGAGGCTACTGGGGATGCTGAGGGTTCTGTGTCCCCACAGGGGATGGAGCCTGGGGGCACAGGCAGGGTTTGGAGTGTGCAGGACAGGGGGGATGGAGCCTGGGGGCACAGGCAGGATTTGGGGTGTGCAGGACAGGGGGGATGGAGCCTGGGGGCACAGGCAGGATTT
>JACDOX010000392.1:381187-398994 GCA_014549065.1 Cardinalis cardinalis | reverse complement strand
TGCTCACAGAGCCCCCTGCACATCCCAAATCCTGCCCACCCCAAGCACCCCAGTGGCTACAGAGACCCCAAATCCTGCAAACCTCAAATCCTGCCCACACCAAATACCCTGGTGCTTACAGAGCCCCCAAATCCTGCCCATCCCAAGTATCCCAGTGGCTATAGAGCCCCCGAATTCTGCACACCCCAAATCCTGCCCACCCCAAATACCCTGGTGCTTACAGAGCCCCCTCACGCCCACAGTGGAAGCAAACCTTTACCTGGGCTTTAGCAAATGCAAAGGTGCCACATCAGAGCCAGGGCCAGGCATTGTTTCCTTTCTCCTTCTTGCCTTTCTCCTTCCTCCCCAGTAAAAATCTGATTACAGGAACAAGAGAAACCCAGGTTTGATGTGAATGATGGGGATGAGAAATAGTGCTGGGGATAAATGACCCCATTCAGAAATTGCTCTGCTCATGTAGGATAATGTAGTGGAGATGCTGATACGATTAATGGTGGTACTATTAAATTTGTCCAAAACATAAATTGGAATTAACCCAAGGGAAAAATATAGATCTCTGTGTCAGACCAAAGTGGCACTGACCAACTGGCCTTGGAATAGTGGCTTAAACAGCAGCAGAATCCAAATATCCAGAAGAAATCAAAGCTACTTGTTGTTTGTATCACTGAGGTGATGCATCAGGTTTAGCTTTTATATTTTTCAGATTCTGTGCTGCTTCAGTGTGAGGGTCTGTGTGGTGTTTGTGAGGGTCTCCAGGATAAGGTGAGAGATGAGAATTTGACTCCATGTTCTCAGAAGGCTGATTTATTATTTTATATATTCTATTCTATTCTATTCTATTCTATTCTATTCTATTCTATTCTATTCTGTTCTATTCTATTCTTATCTACTAAAACTATACTAAAAAAGAGAAAGGATACAACAAAAGGCTTAACAAGAATGAATAATAAAAACTCATGACAGGCTCAGAGAGTCCGACATCGTTGGCCATGATTGGCCATTAATTAAAAAAAAATCACATGTTTGGATAAGCAATCTCCAGACCACATTCAAGAGCAGCAAAACATGGAGAAGCTGAGGCTTCTCATCTTGCCAGGAGAGGAAATCCTGGTGAAGGGGTTTTTCAGAAAATATCACAGTAACAGGTCTGGGCTCCATATCAGGGGATGGTGAGCTCTGTGCACAGAGCAGGGAGACAAAACAATTCCTGCTCCAGCTGGGCACCAAGGACAAATGATCCAAATCTCAGCCCCAGAGCACAAACACCGTGGGCTGGAGAGAGAAAAACAAGCAGGGTGGGACTGCAGGGGCTAAAGCTGGGATGGGACAATGAACTGCAAGGTGCAAATGGAGCAGAACTGATCCCAGGGACAGACCCCATGCCCGCTGGTGCATTTTGGGGCCATTTTGGTTCATCTTGGGTGCAGCCCTGGCTGGGCTCTCGTGCTGCCCAAGGTGGATCCATGGGAAGGAGAGAAGAGGAGACACAGGGTGTCAGTGACAGGAATATGCCCTGGTACCTCTGCTTGCTCCCAGAAGCTCCCAAGGCAGAGCAGATCCTGCAGCCTTCTCTGGGTTTATTCACCTCCTTCCTCAGGGCCTGGAAGAAAAACACCACAACTTCCCCAGGATGGGGAGTGCAAACTGTCGGATTAGGCTCTTTTCTGATCCAGAGATGGGGCAACTGAGAGGGGCTTTAAAAGCTTTCATTCCATTTTCAGTCTCATGAGGAGGGTGGGACAATACAGATGTTATAATTCATGCCATTACAATCAGAAGTTGACTATTTCCTAATTACAATACATTATAAGCATTTCTTGGCCTATCAGCTTTTTGCCACATCATGCTGTAAATGCCTTAAAGCCAATCATCTAAAATTACCCCTCGTGGGTCCCACTACAGTGCATCTTTCACAGTTCTATTTCTCCAAAGAATCCAGTCTTATTTGCAAGGCCATCCACACCAGAAATAGCTTTATTTCTCAAATGATGCTCCACAGAATGATTTGTATTGAGAAAACCACCAAGTCCAAGCGTCCCCAGCAGTGCCAAGGTAACCCTAACTCGTCCCCAGATGCCCAGGTGACCCTTACTTGTGTCCCCCAATGCCAAGGTGACCCTAACTCGTCCCCAGATGCCAAAGTGACCCTAACTCGTGTCCCCAAATGCCACATCCACACAGCTGCTGAACTCTTCCCAGGAGTAAAAGTGAGGATTCGCTTACATCTGAAAGCAGACAAGAAATTCAGCAGGGAATTTATTTGTTCTTGAAATACAACAACTCGGACAGCTAGGAAAAGGAAATGGAATTGAAGGGAGAATGAAAATGGAATCAATTCCTTGTCCTCCCCATTGCTCACCTGGGCACCCAGCAGAGCAGAGCTGGGGGTTCCTGGCTCTCCCAAAGTCTCTCCCCTAATGCCAGCCCCAGTTTGTCGGAACCCAGAATATTCCTCTGGCTGCCCTGGATGGCTCCAGCCCCTGCCCGGGGGCTCAGAGACCTTGGCACAGAGCACAAGCCCCCTGTGCCTTTGATCATGACCCATGAAACAAATGACCAACCTTTATTTGATAGATTACAAGTCAAGAGAGTTTAATTAGAATAATGGTTAGTTTGTCACGGGGTGAAAAATAGATTTTTGGGGTTTTTAGAGTGGGAGCTCGGGGTCCCAAGATGGAGGGATCTGGGTGTGTCTTGTCCTTTCTCCTTCTTCTTCTTGGCCTCCATCTTCTGCTGTGATGGTGGCACTTTGGGATTGGTTTAGAGTGGAAGCTCACTGTCTAACATAGGTGATGGGTATTGGAAAGTAATTGTAAATATTGTACACGTAGTTTTTAGTATAAAAAGATAACACCACCCTGGGGCAGGCAGAGTGCCTCTGACTGTCCTGCTGGACAGACCTCAGCTGGACAGGAGAAAGAATTTTATGGATAAGGAACAATAAACAACCTTGAGACCGAGAACTGAAGAGCCCTGACTCCTTCTTCGACCACTGGGCTGGGAAAAGAGACTTTGTGACACATCCCGGGGTTACTGTGAGCAGCTAAAGTCCCAAGACCAGTTCTGGTCCTCAGAGCCAGCTCAGCCCCTGAGGGTCAGGGTGAAGCTGCATTTCCCATAGGGAGGGTGTCTGTGATGTGCCACAGGCAGACACAGTGAGGATTTAACCAGGAGAGCCTCCTTTAGGGGCACTGTGGGTTTCTTTTTTAAATACAAGCACCCAAAACACTGAGTGTGGAATGTATCCCACTGATGAAGGGAAAAATCGTCTGGAATTTTTTGCCTATCAAAGCCTCCCTCCTCAAGGACACCACCAGTGAACTCCACCCCTGGATGGAGGTTGTTAATTTGATTTTTTTTCCTTGTAGGACAAATGTGTGAATAAAATCTCCAAACAATTTAAAAAAAACCCCAAGAAACAGGAACCTGCATCTGCATGCAGGAACAGCAAAGGAGAAACTTCAAAATGCAAATGTTCAAGTTCCCAGGTGATGAAAGGAGCTCTTGTCAGGGCCAGCGCTGCTCTCAGAGGTGACTGCTGACTTCCCCCAGAGGAAACTGCACACAAAAGCTTTGCCAAGTTTTTCATCTTCATTTCGTTTTTCCCATTAATTTTTTGGGTTTTTTTAATCTTCATTTTTTCACTGTTCTTTGAGCAAGGCAGCCCTTGGTTCCCTCCCCAGCTTGCTGAGAAGCAGCCAGGAGACACAGGGAGTGCTGGGAGGGTAAGGGGCAGAATTAGGGAATTTCCTGGCAGTGCCCAGTTTCATGGTGGGTAAGAGGCAGAACTAGGGAAATTTCCAGCAGTGCTCGTTTTCCATGACAGGTAAGAACCAGAATTAGGGAATTTCCTGGCAATGCCCAGGTTCCGTGGTGGGTAAGATGCAGAATTAGGAAATTTCCTGCCAGTGCCCAGTTTCCATGACAGGTAAGAACCAGAATTAGGGAATTTCCCCCATTGCCCAGTTTCCATGGTGGGTAAGAGGCAGAATTAGGGAATTTCCCAGCAGGTCCCAGTTTCCATGGCGATGGGAGCGAGGGGATGGTGGGTGCCCATGCCAAGACAAAGGCTGGCACAGAAAAGGGCCCCACACAAACGGGGCAGAACAGAATCAAAAATTCCACTGCTGGCCAAAGAACTCGGAGGGAACACACAAGAACAAAGGGATTCACCACAACCTCCAGTGGAATTGGGCAAGGCTTAAGGAGCAAATCCCACCTTTTAACACCCAGAAGCCAGGAATAAATGAAAAGGGAGGGCAATGCGGGGGAAATGTAATCTCAGACATCTCTCAAATCCTGACCTCTGTTAGAAACGGGGAAGGAATCCTTTAGAAGATGGAATCACCCAGGGCAGGTAACCTTTTGTGTGATTCCTGCAAGGTCATTCCAGGACATGCAGCATCCTGTGGAATGGACTCCTCCTGCCTTTCTTACCCCTTCCCGTGGTGAGGACAGAGCTCACACCTCAGCAGTTGTTGGGTGATTTTTAAACCTGGCTCATTTTTTCTCACCTGATGTTCTGCCCCCAGGCCAATGTGGGATGGGCAGGACAAATGAAAATTGCAGTGGAACTTAAAGCACACAGAGGAAAACTTCTGAAACCCTTGTGTCAGTGGCTTTAGGAGCAGACACGGGGTGCAGCAGGGAAGAACCAGGATTTCCAGGGCTCTCAATGCTCTGCAGGAGTCTCTGCTGCTCTGCCTGGGAGCCCTTCCTGAAATCACCTGCTCCAAGCTTCTGGGGCCCAATTTCCATAACAAGGAGTGATGGGCTTCCCAGATACATCCAAAATTCCGTAAAAAGGAAAAATAGGCTTTCCAGATGCATCCAAAGCAGATAGAAATTAGAGGGCAGAAATGTACATTAAATTAAAACAGAGTTTTCTAAAGGGACCAGATGAAAAAAAAAATTATCCTGGAATTGCAATCTCTCTTAATTTTCATTGAGATTGATTCTATTTAACCACTAAAGCTCTCTCTGTTTGTAAATGTGTGTTAATTTTAATATGAAAAGTGTCACTTCCACATAAAAAGGGATTTATTGAATATTGAGATGAAGCACTTTCAGAAATCAAAGTCTGGAACATTTCATTCTGATAATGCTCAAATCCAATGTTTGGGAATTATATTATTTCTCTTTTTTTTTTTTTTTACTAATCTCTTTGCTGATTTCAACCTACTTTAGCAAATCTTCAATTCCTATGAAACTTCACAGTTCAATCAATTATTTAATTAAGAACAAAGGAATTGAGTTCTTCATCCATCACAGGGGTCCTGGAGCAGAGCCAAGGGCAGGCGGGGCAGGAATGAGCTGCTGCACACCCGAGGCCAGTAAGTGCCTCAGATAGGATCTCCCTTCCAAACCTTCCCTTCCCGAAACCTTCCCTTCCCTTCCCTTCCCTTCCCTTCCCTTCCCTTCCCTTCCCCCAGAACAGCAGCTCAAGGTGATTTTTCCTGTCAGAAATGTCCCTGTCGTGTTTTCAGCCCAAACTGCATTTTCCCTGCACCGCAGGAGCCTCTGAACGACCCTTGGGGTTTGGGAACCTTTGGGGAAAAGAGGGGTCCAGGGAGAGCTCAGAGCCCCTGGCAGGGCCTGAAGGGGCTCCAGGAGAGCTGGAGAGGGACTGGGGACAAGGCATGGAGGGACAGGAGCCAGGGAATGGCTCCCAGTGCCAGAGGGCAGGGATGGATGGGAGATTGGGAATTGGGAATTCCTGGCTGGGCTGGAATTGCCAGAGCAGCTGTGGCTGCCCCTGGATCCCTGGCAGTGCCCAAGGCCAGGCTGGACATTGGGACACCCTGGGACAGTGGAAGGGGGCAGCAGGGTTGGAACCTGATCCTAAAGGTCCCTTTGACCTTATCCAGTGCATCAATGTGTGCTGGGAGCCTGGGCAGGAGTCTGAGCCACGAGGAGCTCTCCTGGGGAACCCTGGGGGTCAGAGGGACTGCGCTGGAACTGGGGAGTGCCAGGGCAGGGGCACCACCTGGAATGGGCTTTGGGGTATCAGAGCAGGGTGAGGAGCACCGCCCACAGCTGGAATGGGCTTTGGGGTATCAGAGCAGGGCAGGAACACTGCCCACAGCTGGAATGGGGTTTGGGGTATCAGAGCAGGGTGAGGAGCACCGCCCACAGCTGGAATGGGGTTTGGGGTATCAGAGCAGGGCTAGGGGCACTGCCCAACAGCTGGAATGGGGTTTGGGATATCACAGCAGGGACAGGGACACCGCCCACAGCTGGAATGTGGTTTGGGATATCAGAGCAGGGACAGGGGCACCGTCCACAGCTGGAATGGGGTTTGGGGTAGCACAGCAGGGACAGGGACACTGCCCACAGCTGGAATGGGGTTTGGGATATCACAGCAGGGACAGGGACACCGCCCACAGCTGGAATGGGGTTTGGGATATCAGAGCAGGGANTGCCCACAGCTGGAATGGGGTTTGGGATATCACAGCAGGGACAGGGACACCGCCCACAGCTGGAATGGGGTTTGGGATATCAGAGCAGGGACAGGGGCACTGTCCACAGCTGGAATGGGGTTTGGGATATCAGAGCAGGGACAGGGGCACTGTCCACAGCTGGAATGGGGTTTGGGGTATCAGAGCAGGGTGAGGAGCACTGCCCACAGCTGGAATGGGGTTTGGGATATCAGGGCAGGCAGCAGCACTGCCCCATACCAGGGTTGTGTTCTGGAATGAAGAAGAGCCATGGGGCTGTTCCAGGCACTGTCCCTGACTCCCGGGCACTCCCGTGGTGTGTTCCCAGCTCAGCACCATCGCAGCTCAGGACAGCTCCTTCCCTCGGAAGGAAAACAAGGAAAATCCTGCTCGTGACGGATTTCCAGTTCTCCTGGAAACCTCTTCCAGCTCCCATACTCGCACTAAGGGCTGTGCCCACACACAGCTTATGGCCATCATCCTCCCAGCCCCTCTTGGTGAGAGCCCAGCACAAATTCATTCTGGGGAAAGAATAAACAAGAGAGGGAATTCTGCCACCCCTGTCTGTGATATTGCCCAAGGTCCCAGCCACGTTCCTGTTGGAATTGTTCTCCAGCTGCAAAAGGATTATCTCCATCTCACTTTGAGCTGGCCAGGAAAGCCCCACTCCCCATTTGCACTGGAAATGTTCATTGCCCTTTTATACCCAACTTTTGGGTTGCTCTGCCTCTGCAGAGGGCAGGAGAGGGTTTGAGGAGAGGGTTTGAGGAGAGGGTTTGAGGAGGGTTCTGTTCCTCCCTAGACTGCAGATGCTCAGCCAGTTTTACATTGCTGAACGTGGTGAGGGCAGTTCTAATTGAGACCCTCTGCTGCTCTGAACAAACACAATTAGGAGAATTAAGAAAATTCAACCAAATTGAAATTGACCTACTTCATGTTGGCAAGGGCTCAGTGTGAGCCAGCAAAAAGCCTAATTTCTTTCCTAGAAGTTTGTATTGTACAAACTTTTAAAAAATCACCGGGAGGCTGGGAGACAAAAACGAGCAGCTAAAAAGTATTGACTGAGAGAATGTGCTTGGTCTGGTGTCACATGAAATGTCACAGGCATGGAGCTCTGTGGAGACATTTCAGAGACAAAAGGGAGAAAAAATGGATGTGTTAGGCAGAAACACAATTAGCCAGAGCTCTTGGCTGGCTTGAGTCTGCTCTAACGAGGTGCAGCTCCCCCAGCTGATGGTGGGCTTGTGTGGGGAGGGGACAGGGCTGGAGACCTGCAGGAGATGGATCCATCCCAGCTGGGCTGGTTCTCCTGCAGGAGATGATGGATCCATCCCAGCTGGACTGGTTTCCCTGCAGGAGATGGATCCATCCCAGCTGAGCTGGTTCTTCTGCAGGAGATGATGGATCCATCCCAGCTGGGCTGAGTCTCTGGAGGATTGGGAACCCTGCAGGAGATGATGGATCCATCCCAGCTGGGCTGGCTCCCTGGAGGAGCCCCACAGGAGATGGATCCATCCCAGCTATGTGGTTGTGTGCAGGGTGCTGCTGAAGCCATTCACCTGCAGGATTCAGCTGCCAGCATCCTCACCCCCAGAGCCCTCCCTGGTTTCTCTGACACCCCCGGCTGCCATCCTGGCCATCCCCAGGGTCTGTGGGGACACAGAGTGCCCTGGGCTGGAGGGGACAACAAAGCCCACCTGGCTCCATCCCTGGATGTCCTCGCAGGGACCAAAGGCAGAACAGCCCTCTACGAGGTCAGAGCCCTTGGTGTTGCTCTGGAAATGCAAACGAAGCAATGATCCCCCAGGGGGTTTATCTGCTACATTTTATGCAAAAGGAATTATTAACCTTTGTACCCCGGGGTCCATCCTATCAGCCCCATGCCATGGTGATGTCATCTTCCAGAGCCTTCTTCCTCAGGAGTCCTGAGTTTGTTTAAAAATCCCGACCTAAGCAAAAATTAGCAAAGCACAAAGCTGCGGGTGAGTGTGAGTAAACTTCTGGCCATGTTCAGTGTAAAAACATCCAGGCATTTGTGTTCCCTGCAGAAACACACCCACGAATCCAGAAAATTCTGTTGGTTACTGCATCCAAAGCATCACCACCAGTGACCTGATTTCCTCTCCTGCACCTGGGATTCATTCTGGGTGCCAGGTGACTCGGCAGCTTTGCTGAGATGTCAGAGAGCAGGAGGAATCTCCTTCTGCTTTAGCAGCTTTATAAACCCATGGAGTCTGATCTTCACCCAGCCACGGGAGCTCTGCAGCCCCCAGTGCCCCCAGTGCAGCCCCCAGTGCAGCCCCCAGTGATCCCAGTGCCCCCAGCCCAGCTGCTGGGAGATGTGACATGGACTCAGGATAATAAATTATGTAATGGGCCCCTAATCACCAATCAAACTGATGATTCTGGGCAAAAATATCCATCCAACAGATCCCATCTGCAATCGATTAAAAAACGTGAGCTCAGTCCAAGCACAAGTTAACCTTTTTTTTTGTGGCACCTGCCTTCTTGTAGGATTAAACTGTGCTTGGAGGGGTCAGTCTTGCTTTTGACTCCTCCATGGCACAGGGCAGGGATGGATGAGAGATTGGGAATTGGGAATTCCTGGCTGGGCTGGAGTTGCCAGAGCAGCTGGGGCTGCCCTTGCATCCCTGGCAGTGCCCAAGGCCAGGCTGGACATTGGGGCACTCTGGGACAGTGGGAGGTGTCCCTGCCATGGCAGGGGTGGCACTGGGTGGGATTTGAGGTCCCTTTAACCCAAACCATTCTGCGATTCCGTGATTCTCTGGCAGACTGAAGTTGATAAATCCCAGGAGGTGACAGGAGCCCCCCAGGCTCTGTCCCCCTGTCCCCTCCGAGCCAGGGTATGCAGAGCTGCTGGAGGGAGGATTCAGGTGATAGAAATCTGAGCATGGCTGTGTGCAGGGAAAGCTGAATTTCAGAAATTCACTCTGCAGCTGCTCAAAACAAGCAGCTCTGCTGGGATTCTCTGGGATTCACCTGAGGATGCAGGTGATGGGCTGAGCACAGCTGTGTGCACAGAAAGCTGAGCATGGCTGTGCACAAAGAAAGCTGAATTTCAGAAATTCACTGTGCAGCTGCCCAAAACAAGCAGCCCTGCTGGGATTCACCTGAGGATCCAGGTGATGGGCTGAGCACAGCTGTGTGCACAGAAAGCTGAATTTCAGAAATTCACTGTGCAGCTGCCCAAAACCAGCAGCTCTGCTGGGATTCACCTGAGGATCCAGGTGATGGGGTGAGCACGGCTGTGTGCAGGGAAAGCTGAATTTCAGAAATTCACTGTGCAGCTGCACAAAACCAGCAGCTCTGCTGGGATTCGCTGCTGTCCCTGGCCCAGGCCCCTCATTGCTCTGGGACTCAGCCACTGCCTCTGAACAGAGCCTTCACCTTCAAAAATAACAATTCCCAATCATTTCAATGGGGTTTAGCTGTGAATGTGTCAGATTCTGAATGCCTTGTGATGGAAAGACTTAATGCCTATTAATTAGGATCAGTATTGCTATTTTTATGTGAAGTCTCCATGGTAATAATTCTGTTCTGGAGGGTGCCAGGGGAAAATTTGGGTTGATTTGGACATGAAGAGTTCAGACCATTGCCACAACAGTCTCAGTCTCTCAGCAGGGTCACTGTGAAAGACAAGATGCACATTTTGTCCCTTTTCATCAGTTCCTGAGAGGATAATTTTTACAGAAGCAGCTATTCATAATTTCAGGAGTTCAAGCACAGGAGTGTCTGTACATGTAATTACATTTCCCTTACCAAGTTGATTCCTTGTGAGATTGCTTTCTAGTGTGCAGAGTTTCTTGTTTGAAATTCCACCAAGCAGAGCTCAGAATTTCCTGCCTGATACATTAAAAAAACCTTTTTTTTAAAAAAAGAAAAGAGAAACATGGTTCAATCCACTGAAACCATGAGAGCGTCAGCTCTTGAGTTCCTCTGGGTTAGATATTCAGGGTGAAGGGGGGGGTCTGAATTCTGTATTTTTCCTTTTTTTCAGGCTTTTTTCCCAAAACTTATTTATTCTTGATTTTGTTGTGCTGTCATCTACTTGTGCAGTGACAACAATGGCTTCTTATTTATTACAAGTTGTTCTTAAGTTTTACACCCTTAACAAAGCATGATTTTAAGTCATTAGTACATCAAACCAGCTCATTACATTCATTGGACAAAGCAATAGCTCATTGTATTTTATTGCTACAAAGCAATTAATGTCAATAATTAATTGGCAGGAGTTTATAACAAATTCTTAAGGCATGTATGCTGCTCACTAAGGCAGGGATCCTCTAGCTGCAAATTTCCGTTATGTGTCTGCTTAATGTTTCCCTGATAATGGCCTTACTTTCTTCCTTGCTATGGATAAATTCATATATTATCAATTTCTGCTTCTGCAGGCTCAGTCATGGTGAGCTAAGGCTGTCCCAGTGCCACCCCCGTGCCCTCACTGGGCACTGCCAGGGGCTGGCAGGAGCTGTGCCCAGCTCCCAGCCTGGCTCTGCCCCCTGCCTGCAGTGGGAGCCCCGCAAACCTCCCCAGAGCCTGGGCACAAACTGGGGGAGCTCTCACAGCCCAGAAGCCAACCTGAGTCACAGCACTGCCACCATCACATTTTCTGGAAAATCCTCTTTGCCCATGGTTCCTCTCCTGGGAAGCTGAGAGGCATCAGAGAAAAATGAAAACAATAATTATCGCATTTGCTTCTCCTGTGTTTTGCTGCTTTGGAATGTGGTTGGAGGTTGTTTATCCAACAGGTTGTCCCAATTCAGGAGATCCCTCTGACTGTCCTGGACTGCCAGAACCCCTGCCAGGAGGCTCAGAGACCCTGGCACAGAGCCCAGGACACCTGTGAGTTTGATTATCACCCATGGA
This sequence comes from Cardinalis cardinalis, assembly GCA_014549065.1. Lineage (NCBI taxonomy): Eukaryota > Metazoa > Chordata > Aves > Passeriformes > Cardinalidae > Cardinalis > Cardinalis cardinalis. Next base: position 387,670 of record JACDOX010000392.1, on the reverse strand, counting down.
AAAAATTACCAACCTTACATGAGGATCTGCAAGCCACGACAATTTATGTAGAATGAAAAGTGAATTTATCACGGGATGAAAAATTAGATTTTTGGGGTTTTTAGAATGACAGTTCAGGGGGCAAGATGGAGGAATCTGGGCATGTCCAGCCTTTCTCCTTCTTCTTCTTGGCCTCCATCTTCTGCTGTGATGGTGGCACTTTGGGATTGGTTTAGAGTAGAAGCTCACTGTCTAACATAGGTGATGGGTATTGGAAAGTAATTGTAAATATTGCACACGTAGTTTTCAGTATAAAAAGATAACACCACCCTGGGGGCAGGCAGAGTGCCTCTGACTGTCCTGCTGGATGGACCTTGGCAGGGCAGGAGAAAGAATTTTATAGATAAGGAACAATAAACAACCTTGAGAACGAGAACTGAAGAGCTCTGACTCCTTCTTCAAGTGCTGGGCTGGGAAAAGAGACTTTGTGACACATCTGGGGTCACTGTGAGCAGTTAGAGAACCCGAGAACAGGTGAATTGTTTCATTGGTTTCATGTGAATTGTTTTGACTTAATGACCAATCACAGTCAGGCTGTGTAGGACTCTGTAGAGAGTCACAAGATTCACTATCATTCTTCATAGCCTTCTGTCTGTATCCTTTCTCTATTCTTTAGTATAGTTTTGTATAGCATTAGATAATTAGAATAGAATAGAATAGAATAGAATAGAATAGAATAGAATAGAATAGAATAGAATAGAATAGAATAGAATAGAATAATAAATCAGCCTTCTAAGTACATGGAGTCAGATTCATCATTTCCTTCCTGCCACGGGGGACCCCAGAAAATACCACACACCACAAACCTGTCAACCCTTGTGTTACAGACACACATCATAATACTGGCTTTTCACAGATATTCCAATGGATTCTCTATGTGTGCTGTATATCCAATAGATTCTATATGTGTGCTCCACCCAAACCCATGGAGATGGAGGTGAAGAAGAAAAAGGTGAAGAAAAAGGACCAGCCCTAAAACTTCCATCTTGCTTTATAGACATTACTGTATTCTAGACCCTTAAACTCTAAGTTTTCCACCCTGTGATATCACACACTTCCATTCAAACTCCACACCCACAATCCCAGTTCTGTCATTCCATTTTGGAAGCTTCTCCACGGCCTCAGGTCAGTGCAGTGTTCTCTTGGGGGGTCAGAGTTTGGCAGCACAGAAAATCTGAAATTCTCACTGGCCAGGGTTCTCAGTTACTAATGCAGTACAGAACCTGGAAAATGTGAAAGCCAAAGCTGAAGGTGTCACTGGTGGCTTTGGGAACGCCTGGACCAGAGGGAAGGAGGAGGGTGACCCATCCAGAGCAGGCACAGAGCCAGTGCCACCCTCAGTCCTGCCCAACACCAGGGACAGATCACCTCTGACCTTCCTGCTGTGGGTATCAAATCTCTCACAGCCTGAATAAATACATTTTACAGCTTTGGCTCTCACATTTGCCTGTGATTTACCCCATACTCGATATTTCAGCTTTGCCTTGCACAAATGGCTGCAGCTGCACTCAAAGGGAAGTGTTGTTTGCTTCTAAAAGCCTTTTTGTTAAGGTAATTTTGATTTTTTTATCTTTGAAGATGTCTATTGCTGTTTCCAAAATGAGATGACATGTTGAGATGTAGTAAAGGCAAAACAGAAATGCAGATCAAAAAATCTGAAGGGTTTTGGCTGGAACTGTTCACCAAATTGAATCTAATTTGCAGAAGACTGTGCTCAATACCAAATTGAAGTTTTTGATGTAATTAAGCTGTTCCACCTGCCTTGGGTGATTACTGCCTGCTCTGCTTTACTGATATTATTCTCACATTGCCTTTTTACACATGGAGATGGTGATGGCAAAGGGAATGATGGCACAAACCGATTAAAAAATAAGCTCATTTGGGGTTTTTCATGAGCAGCTCTCATTTTTTGATCCAGAACCCTTTCAGCTCATTTGCACACAACACCAGTGGAGAAGGTTCCTTTTCCCCCTGTTCATTTTGCATTCCTGTGACAGTAAAACAGCAAACAGGCTTTAAAAAGAATGACTCCCAGTTTGAAGCCTTGTCTAATGAGGTACAGCCTGCTTTAGCAGCACTGCTCTGGAGGTTTAAAACCAGGGAATTAAAACGAGAGCATCCCCATCTCAGCTGCAGTGGCCATGGTTCCCTAACCCATTGAAATGACCCCAGGTGGCCCTGAGGAACCCCTGCCTGCTCTGGCTCCTCCTGGAGCCCCAAGGGCTGCCTGCACATCCAGGGGTCACCAGGGACACATCCAGGGGAGGGACTAAGGCAGGGATCCTCTAAATGCAGGACTCACTCCAGAGGGGAGTCCCAGCTCCCCCTGAGCCCAGGGAGGGCCAGGTTCTGCAGGAGGAGGTGATTCCCTGAGCTCTGCTGGGATTGCATCTCCTCTGCACCAAATACTGGGGGTTTTACACACCAAATCCACAGAGCTCTGGGCAAATCATTAAAGCAAAACTCCTTCATTCTGTGATTAATTGTGCCTTCTTGTTTTGTCTTCTCCTGGTGAAACATCCCTGCACTTATCCCTTTTCCTTTGGATAAATTTATTGTTCAGATTTATCCCCCATCCAGATTTATTTGAAGAACATTTAATTTTAAACTCTCATGGGGACCATGGCCTGTCCCAGCACTGGGGTGGCAGCAGGGCTGGGCAGTGCCTGTGCCCTGAGCTGGGACAGGGCTGGGATAGGGCTGGGACAGGACCTGGGGGGCTGGATCATGTCCAGGGCAGGGAACAGAGCTGGGACTGGAATGGAGAATTCCTGAGGGAGCTGGGAAGGGGCTGGAGAATCCCTGAGGGAGCTGGGCAGGGGCTCAGAGGACAGGGACAGGGCAAGGGGAACGGTTCAGGTTGGATATTGGGAAAATCCCTCATGGAAGGGGTTGCAGAGCATTGGAATGGGCTGCCCAGGGTGGAGTGCCCATCCCTGGGGGATGTGGCACTTTGGGACATGGTCAGGGTGGCCCTGGCAGGGCTGGGGAGGAGCTGGGCTCCACGGGCTCAGAGGGGCTCCCCAGTTCCAGGTCATTCTGGGGTTCCTGTGGCTCCATGTCTGGAGCCCCCAGGTGTAGCCAGGGTGGGGGAGGCCCCTGGGGGCTCGGGGGGATGAGGGGTCTGAGCAGCCCCAGGGGCTGTGAGAAGCAGGAGCTGCAGGAACGCCCTGAGCAGGACACAGGAGCTCCAGCCTGCCCAGCTCAGAGTTAATCCTGAGCTTTATTTCCCACCCCTCAGCCCTGGCTGGGCTCACTGGGGCTCCTTGGTGAGGAGATTCCCCTCTGCCCAGCCCTGGGCCAGGAGCCCTCTGGCACCCAGGGCTTCTGGTGTGTGCCAGGCTCTAGAGTCACACAAGGGAACACAAAGTGCCATTTTTCAGCCTGATGAGGTCTCTGGTGTTGAGATGACCCCAAGGTGTTGGAAAGTCTCTTTTTTCCCAGTCCTGAGACCAAAGAAGAATTGGGATTCCTCAGCTCTGGTTCTCAAGGTTGTTTATTTTCTCTTATCTATGACATTCCTTCTCTGACCCACTGAGATCTGTCCAGCAGGTCAGGTTGAGGCACAGTCCCTGCCCTTGGGGTGGTGTTGGCTTTTTATACTAAAAACTATGTGTGCTTTATTTGCAATAATGTTCCAATACCTATCACCTATGTTAGACAGTCTGTCTCTACTCTAAACCAATCCAGAAGTGCCACCATCACAGCAGAAGATGGAGGACAAGAAGATGGAGAGAAGAAGGACAGGACAGGCCCAGATTCCTCCATCTTGCCTCCTGAACCCCCATTCTAAACCCCAAAATTCTACTTTTTCACCCTGTGACAAATTCACTGTCATTCTACTCAAACCCTTGTAGCTTGTAGCTCCTCACACAAAGTTGGGAATTGTTTCCATGGGCTAAAATCAAAGGCACAGGTGTCTGTGACTCCGTGCCAAGGTCTCTGAGGCCCTGGCAGGGTCTGGAGTCCCCCAGGGCAGCCAGAGGGATGGCCTGGGTTCTGACACCAGCCCAGACAATGGCAGGGCCGGACAGAGCCTCGCTGAGAGCTGAGCACTTAGGTGAAGAATTTACATGAGATATAAACCAGCTCGGCTCAGATATTGATTAAGGGCTGAAACAGAAGGAGTTACAAGTCATTTATTCATTATACCCTGACATAATACAGGAATTATTTAATTAGGACCAGAGTTATTTACAGAAGGTGCATTTGTGGCGAGTTTAAATCAATAGGTTTAGTTAATAAGCAAAAATATAAATCTAGGTGGGGTTTAATGAACTGCAGGTCTGGCAGCAGCCCTGGGTGATTTTCATGGGTAGCTCACCTTTAAATTCATTTCTCTGTGGCAGTTCTGTGCTCTCCTGTAGAACACTGTTCGGTTCCCTGGTTTGGTGGGGGCAGATGGGGATGGCAGAGCCTGGTGAAGGGGTTCCATAGCCAGGAGAGCTGGTACAGAGCTCCAGGAGAGCTGCACAGGGGATGGAACAGGGACAGGGCTGGATTCCTCTCCTGGCCTGGTGAAGGGGTTCCATAGCCAGGAGAGCTGGGACAGGGGCTGGGACAGGGCTGGATCCCTCTCCTGGCCTGGTGAAGGTGTTCCATAGCCAGGAGAGCTGAGACAGGGCTCCAGGAGAGCTGCACAGGGGCTGGGATAGGGCTGGGAACAGGGATGGATCCCTTTCCTAGCCCTGGAGAAGGTGTTCCATAGCCAGGAGAGCTGGGACAGGGCTACAGGAGAGCTGGGACAGGGAATGGTGACAGGGCTGGATCCCTTTCCTGGCCCTGGAGAAGGGGTTCCATAGCCAGGAGAGCTGGGACAGGGGCTGGGACAGGGCTGGATCCCTCTCCTGGCCTGGTGAAGGTGTTCCATAGCCAGGAGAGCTGAGACAGGGCTCCAGGAGAGCTGCACAGGGGCTGGGATAGGGCTGGGAACAGGGATGGATCCCTTTCCTAGCCCTGGAGAAGGTGTTCCATAGCCAGGAGAGCTGGGACAGGGCTCCAGGAGAGCTGCACAGGGAATGGGGAAGGGGATGAGGGCAGGGCTGGATGGGAGAGGGGGAATTGGGAATTATTCCTGGCTGGGAGGGGGCTGAGGCCCTGGCACAGGTGCCCACAGCAGCTGGGGCTGCCCCTGGCCCCTCCATCCCTCAGGGAAAAGTCACTATCCTCAGGTAGAAATGCAGCTCCTTTTCCTAAGCATGAGCCCCTTGCTGAGCAAAGTCTGCTGCAAAACCTAAAAATGATTAAGTAAAGTCAGAGTTTTGGATTTTGGAAGAAAACCCTGCAGTTCTTAGGCAAATCTGTAATTTCCAAGGGAATTTCTGCTTGGATGACAACCCTCTGGCTGCTTTTCTTTCTTTCACATCAGTAGAAATGGAAATATGGATTCACTCAGAGCTGGATCAGTCCAGAGGTTACAGAATTTATCCTCAATACTTTAAAAACAGAGTGGTTTTTGGAAGAGGAATGATTTCCTCTTTTCTCCCGAGGCAGCAGGAAGGATGGAGAATGTTTCCTATTTCATTGCAATATTTTTTCAGAGCAGGAAGGCCCAGCACAGTCCTGATCTGTTTGATAGCATCCCTGTTTCCTGGCACCGACAGAAAAGTGAGGGTGAGCAAAATAAAACACAATTTATTCATCCCATTCTCACCACTTACCATAAGAGAGATTGATCTGAGCACAGGCAGGAACCCGTTCCTCCCTCATACCGAGCTCTTGAACTGGGATTGAAGGCACTGACTTGTTTTAATTAACACTAATGCTCAATCAAATCAAGTCAACATTAAGATTCATGAATTACAACCTTCAATTATCAAATTATTTGAAGGCAGCTTGTCAGGATGCAGCCACACAAAAGCTGAGGAGAGGGATGCCAGGCTCAGGAGCTGTGCCAGGGGGGCTGGCACCTGCAGCTGGGGGGCCCTGGGCACAGCAGGGCACAGGGGCAGCCCCTGAGCCCCTGGGCAGTGACAGGGGGTGACAGCGTGTGGCACAGTGTGACAGGGGGTGACACAGCCCCTGGAACCCCCAAGAGAACACTGCACTGACCTGAGGAGAAGCTCCCAAAATGGAATGACAGAACTGGGAATGTGGGTGTGGGGTTTGATAGAAGTGTGTGATATCACAGGGTGGGAAACTCAGAGTTTAAGGGTTTAGAATGCAGTAATAGATATAAGGCAAGATGGAGGTTTTAGGGCAGAGGCTGCTCCTTCTTCACCTTCTTCACCTTCTTCTTCTTCTTCTTCTTCTTCTTCTTCTTCTTCTTCTTCTTCTTCTTCTTCTTCTTCTTCCTCTTCTTCTTCTTCTTGTTCATCTTCACCTCCTTCACCTTCTCCATGTTCTTCTTCACCTCCTTCTCCTTCTCCTTCTCCTTCTCCTTCTCCTTCTCCTTCTCCTTCTCCTTCTCCTTCTCCTTCTCCTTCTCCTTCTCCTTCTCCTTCT
>JACDOX010000392.1:322350-335609 GCA_014549065.1 Cardinalis cardinalis | reverse complement strand
GTGTCACTGCCATTTCTCAGTTTGGTGTCACTGCCATTTCTCAGTTTGGTGTCACTGCCATTGCTCAGTTTGGTGTCACTGCCACTGCTCAGTTTGGTTTCATTGCCATTTCTCAGTTTGGTGTCACTGCCATTGCTCAGTTTGGTGTCACTACCACTGTTCAGTTTGGTGTCACTGCCATGGCTCAGTTTGGTGTCACTGCCACGGCTGTGAAAGGACCCGTTCCTGCTTTTCTCTCCCAGTTCAACAACTCTCCATCAGCAGGATTTCTCTCAGCCAGGCAAATCTCCAAGTTTATCTTCTCATTATGCAGAGATTTCCATCGACTCAGTGAAAGCACTGCAGAATTCCAAATGCTGCTCCCGAGGCTGTGCCCAGAACCTGGGACAGCTCCCACAGGTGGCTCCCAGCCCCACACCTGGCATAGGTAAATAAATGGAGGGATAAATTATTAGATAGATAGACAGACAGACAGATGGATAATAGACAGACAGACAAATAGATGAATATAGATATAAATGCGTAGATAGATAAATGGATAGATGGATAAATAATAGATAGAGAGATAGATAGATGGATGAATATATTGATAAATGGATAGATGGATAAATGAATAGATAAAAGAATAAATAGATAAAGGAATAAGATAGATAGATAGATAGATAGATAGATAGATAGATAGATAGATAGATAGATAGATAGATGAATGTATAGATAATGCATAGATAAATTGATAGATGGATAAATGAATTGATAAATTAATGAATAGATAGAGACAGGTAGATAGATTAATTTATTGATGAATGGATAGATGGATAAATGAATAGATGGATAAATGAAAAGAAGGATAAATTATTAGATAGATAGATAGATAGGTTAATATATAGATAAATGCATAGATAAATGGATAGATGGATAAATGGATAGATAAATGAATAGATAGATAAATAGATTAATAGATAGGCAAAGTAATAGAGGGATAGACTTGAAGGTAGGTGGGAAGGAAGGTAGGTAGGCAGACAGGTGATAAAACACCTGTGTTGCACAGTCCTACTCTTTCACCCCAAGGAACCAGTACACCTAAGTGGACACATCCCAGCCTGATGAGTTTAGCATTTCTCTCATTTTATCTATATAGCTGTATTTGCTAAAATACGGCAAAAGAAGAGGGTTTTTTCCCCTGGATAATATGAAAACACCCTGTGAGTCTTTGCTCCGGGAAGTCCCCAAGCACAGGAATTTTGGATGGTTTTTACCTGTCTTGTTCACAGGGGCAGTCAGAGCACCCCTCATTCCCCTCACTAGTGTTCATGGATCTGGGAGCAGGATTTAGCCCTTTTCTCCTCTAGGAGGTGTGAGGCAATGCCCAGGCACACACACACACACACACAGCAGGGACACAGAGGGCAGGTTTCCCTTCAGTCTCTGCCCTGTGCCTGCAGGCAGGGCCAGCCCAAAGCCTGGATTCTCTCTGCTGCCTGAGCTGCTGGCACCTGGAGCTGCTGCACTGACCACCTCATCTGCCTTTAAAACATCCCTGCATTTTTGATGCTAATGAGTTATGAAAGCTCTAATTAGTCTGTCTCATTCATCATTAATCCTGTCATTTAGCCTTTCAATGGAAAGGTTCTGCTTTTGTATCGGCTGTTTATATAATAACTATTTCTCTTTATTTGGTTATAATTATTTTATCTGAAGGTCTTCCTCTGTCACAGCCCTTGGGAGGCTCCACAGGCCCTCAAGGGGAGCACAAACCTGTAAATGCAAACCATGAAAGAATAATGGGGCAGAGGCACACGGGAACAGAAATAGGAGATTTGCTTCAGGAAAACCAACAAAAATCCCCTATCAATGGATGAGAATATGAAGAACGCTTATTGGTTGTCACAGACATCTTTTATGAAAAATCCTCTCCTTAGGATTTTTCCTCCTGAGAAGCTGAGAGGCCTCAGGAACAAAATGTAACCAATGGTTATCTGCTGCTGTGGGATGCAACAGGTGCATCTGGGATTGGTCTCATGTGGTTGTTTCTAATTAGTGGCCAATCACAGTCAGCTGGCTCGGACGCTCTGTCTGAGACACAAACCTTTGTTATCATTCTGTCTATTTCTATTCTTCGCCAGCTTTCTGATGAAATCCTTTGTTCTATTCTTTTGGTATAGTTCTAATATAATATATATCATAAAATAATAAATCAGCCTTCTGAAACATGGAGTCAGACCCTCGTCTCTTCCCTCATCCTTGGACCCCTGTGAACACAGTGACAATTGGTAGCTGTAGAGTTGAGGATGGGAGCCATGGGCTGGGTTGGCAGTCTTGGCAGCAGAGCTGCAGCTGCAGGGTCACAGCAGAGCTGCAGGGTCACAGCAGAGCTGCAGGGTCACAGCAGAGCTGCAGCTGCAGGGTCACAGCAGAGCTGCAGGGTCACAGCAGAGCTGCAGGGACGCAGCAGGATCCACGGGCTGGGTTCATTCACGCTCCTGTCGCACCGCTCCCATTCCTCCACTGCACTGAAGCCTCTGAAGAAATCCCTTTAAAAGGGTAACATTAGAGTCTGCTGGTCTCAGTTTGTTCGTGGCGGAGGGGGCTGGAGGCAGGCGCTCCAGCTGGGAAGGATTTCGTCCTGCCCTTTCCAGGCTGGCCTTGCCCTGCAGGCCCCGGGAGCAGCTCCTCTCCATCTGTGCTGTTTGCTCAGCAGAGTGGGACAGGTCCTGGCTGGGCTGAGGGCTCCTCCTGGCTCCCAGCCAGCTGCCCGGGGTTCATTGGGTGGAAAAGGGACCCAGAACACAGCAGGAGCTCTCCAGCAAGGCCCCAAAGTCCCCCTGCAGGGTTTGGTCTGCCACCACCCCCACGGTTTTACAGTATCACTTCTCCATCCCTTTGCTCACGGTGCCTCTGCCTCACAGTGAAGCTTTTCCTTCTGCCCACTCCTCCAAAATGTTTGTGGGGAAAGGGAGAAGAGAAGCAACAGCCCCCAGAGCAGACAGAGTTGCTATTCCAGGCACGGAGCCGGGGTGGGAGCGGTGACTCAGCTCCACGGCTCTGTCGCGTCTGCTGCCCAGTGTCCCGTAGGCAGGAGCTGTTCCCTGGCTGGTGCAGGGGACCTGACAGGCTGCTTGACCCCAGCATCTGCCCTGCATCACGCTCCACAGGCTGTGTGAGATCGAGGTGCCACCCTGAGGCTGTGATGCCAGCGGGCACACTCCCCTGTTGGCACCGCCGTTTGCTGTGTTTGATCAGCCTGGCCAGCACAGACGGGTTCCCAATTCAGAACAAGAATTTCCAATTCATTCTTGGGCCTTTCCCTGCTGCAGCCAAGGCTCCCGAGACTCTGCAGGGATTTTTTCTGAAGGTAGTGAGGTGTGGTGCTGAAGGGAAGGTCAGAGGTGTGCGAGGCAGAGAGGAGCCCTCGGCAGCTCCTCATTCCCAACCCACACGCCTCCTGCTTCTCTGGGATCAACCCAAACCAGGGCTGGCGATCAACCCAAACCAGGGTTTGGGGATCAATCCAAACCTCCCGCTCCTCTGGGATGAACCCACATCTCCTGCTCCTCTGGGATCAACCCAAACCTCTTCTCTTCTGGGATCAACCCAAACCTCCTGCTTCTCTGGGATCAACCCAAACCAGGGTTTAGGGATCAACCCAAAACTCCTGTTCCTCTGGGATCAACCCAAACCAGGGTTTGGGGATCAATCCAAACCTCCCGCTCCTCTGGGATCAACCCAAACCTCCTGCTCCTCTGGGATCATCCCAAACCACGTGATCCTCTGGGATCAACCCAAACCAGGGTTTGGGGATCAACCCAAACCTCCCGCTCCTCTGGGATCAACCCAAACCTCCTGCTCCTCTGGGATCATCCCAAACCACGTGATCCTCTGGGATCAACCCAAACCAGGGTTTAGGGATCAACCCAAACCTCCTGCTCCTCTGGGATCAACCCAAACCAGGGTTTAGGGTTCAACCCAAACCTCTACTCCTCTGGGATCAACCCAAACCTCCTGCTCCTCTGGGATCAACCCAAACCAGGGTTTGGAGATCAACCCAAACCTCCTGATCCTGTGAGATCAACCCAAGCTGGGTTTTGGGGAACAAGACAAACCTCCTGCTCCTCTGGGAGCACTGCTCACCACAGCCCAGCCACACTCTGTCCTGCAGAACAAGGACACACGGACAGCTTCAACACAAAATGAACTCTTTTCTTCTTCATTATATTTTTTCTCCTCATTTTTTTCTTTTCTTAATGAGATCAGAAAATAGGAGGAGGAAAGATGTGAAGTCCCCTGGTGTAATTACCGTTTGCCAGGAGCCTCCTTGCATGGTTGTGAATAATCCCTGGTTCCCTCACTCCCTGTCAGCACAGATCAGCTGCACAGCACATTCCTCATCCCGATCCTGAGGAATCCTGGGTGGAACAGAGTCCCTGCAGCTGCTAGTGCCAGGCCGGGCATGCAGCTCCTTGTGGGGCCGAGCTGCCATAGGGGAACGTGAAACAACTGTGCTGGTGGAAGGCAGTGAGGAGAAACCCCAAAGAAAACTGGATGATAAACAGAATGTCCAAATTCTGCTCAGGAGGTGCCTCAGGGCAGGGAACAGGGAAGTGCCATGGTCACAGGCTCAGGAAATGCAGGGAACAGGGAAATGCCATGGTCACAGGCTCAGGAAATGCAGGGAACACCCTCCCATGGGGTGGGACAGGAGCCAGCCTGCCCTCACGGGGCTCCTGCCGTGTCCCTGCTCTCCCTGAGGCCCAGGGACAGCTGGGGAGGGTGGCTGCGAGCTGGCACTGCCCCAGAGATCCACCTTGGACACCTCTCCTCAGCCCAGGGACAGCTGGGGGGATGGCTGTGAGCTGCCCCAGGAGGTCCGCCTTGGACACCTCTCCCTCCTGTATCTTCTCTCAGTCACACAGAGAGGCACAAACACAGATGCAAAGAGCAGGGAGGGGACAGCAAACCTTGTCCACCTTACATGAAATCATTACTTGCTGTCCCAGCTCCAGATCTGAACCAAAAGGAGCCCCAGGAACTTGAGGCAGAGCTGGGATTTCAGGCACATCCCTCTGCACGCCTGCCTAGGCAAACCCCAGGTTTCTCTGTTCTACAGCACTAATTATGGGATCCCACAAACTGGAATAAATCTCTCCTGGTATTTAAAGTGATTTAAAATACTCTCCTGGTAGAAAAAATAAATTTGCTTTTTGCCATTTAAGAGCTTTAAATCCTGAAGGCGCTGAGGGAGGCTGAACTAAAACCACCTGCTGACCTTCAAAAGGAGTTTTCATTGTAACAGTCCTCAGAGACAGGAGGTGTAAAAATCACCTCCATCCATTCTCACTGATTTACTGCACAGCAATGCAGAAAGCAGCCTCATAAATTATTCTTGTATCAAGTTTTTCCAAAATTTCCTGTCCTATTAGAACAGTTAAGAGTGTGCCAGATATAATTTAAACTCCATTAAACTTATTCAAAATATTTAAATCAATCCAATATTGACCAAAAAGTGGTTTATGCTTTTCAGTCCCCAGTGATAAATTGTTCTGAGTGGATATTACAGGAAATCTCAGGTTTTGATTGCTCTGTTTTCTGTGTCACTTGAAATGTCACCGAGTGGGAAAGCACCAGGGAGCTGCTGCAGGGCTGCAGGATGGGAGCACTGGGGAGCAGGGATAGATTTGGAAGCAGAGATGGACTGGGGAGCAGGGATGCATTTGGGAGCAGGGATGGATTTGGGAGCAGAGATGGACTGGGGAGCAGGGATGGATTTGGGAGCAGGGATGGATTTGGGATCAGGGTTGGACTTCTGCTGCTTGTGAGCACTGCAGCCCCACAGAATTGTGGAATTGGAATATCCTGAGCTGGAGGGACCCACAGGATCATCCCAACCCCATCCCTGCCCAGACCCCCAACAATCCCACCCTGGGCATCCTGGCAGTGCTGTCCAAACCCCCCTGGAGCTGTGGCAGCCTCGGGGCCGTGCCCATTCCCTGGGCAGCCTGGGCAGTGCCAGCACCCTCTGGGGAAGAACCTTTCCCTAATATCCAACCCCAAACCTCCCCTGGCCCAGCTCCAGCTCTCCCTGAGCCCTGTCCCTGTCCCAGAGCAGAGATCAAACGTTCATGTGGGTTTCACTCAACACCTCCCTGAGCTGTAGGACCTTGGCTGATCTGTCCATGGGCAGGACAAGTCAGAGCACAGGGTCCCACCAGCCTCATCCTCCCCTCCAGCAGCCCCTGCTGAGCCCCATGCAGAAATCAGAGACAATCGGCCCAGAGAAGTGCAGAGAGGTTTAGATAAATATCACTTCTTGGTTTTACCTCTTCATCAAATTCTGGGAACAGACAAAGCCTCTGTAATCGATTCAACCCAAGGGATTATTGAAATGAATTCTGCTGCATTTCCTGGAAAGCAAAATGCTTAGAAAAGAAAAGCTCACAGCAAAGCCAGAGGGAAATGTCCTGACATTCCAGGGTGTGTGCCCTGGACATGGTGAGGGAGCTGTGGAGGAGCCCAAAGGTGAGGGAGATGTGGAGCAGCTCAAAGGTGCCCAAAGGTGATGGAGCTGTGAAGAATTCCAAAGGTGACGGAGATGTGGAGCATTCCAAAGGTGACAGAGCTGTGGAACAGCCAAAGGCAATGGAGCTGTGGAGCAGCCAAAGGTGAGGGAGCTATGGAGCAGCCCAAAGGCAATGGAGCTGTGGAGCACCCAAAGGTGAGGGAGCTGTGGAGCAGCTAAAGGTGACAGAGCTGTGGAACAGCCCAAAGGTGACAGAGCTGCAGAGCAGCCAAAGGTGATGGACCTGTGGAACAGCCAAAGGTGAGGGAGCTGTGGAGCAGTCAAAGGTGCCCAAAGGTGACAGAGCTGTGGAGCAGCCAAAGGTGCCCAAAGGTGAGGGAGCTGTGGAGCAGCCAAAGGGTGACGGAGATGTGGAGCATTCCAAAGGTGACAGAGCTGTGGAACAGCCAAAGGCAATGGAGCTGTGGAGCAGCCAAAGGTGAGGGAGCTATGGAGCAGCCCAAAGGTGATGGAGCTGTGGAGCAGCCAAAGGCAATGGAGCTGTGGAGCAGCCAAATGTGCCCAAAGGTGAGGGAGGTGTGGAGAAGCCAAAGGTGCCCAAAGGTGAGGGAGCTGTGGAGAAGCCAAAGGTGCCCAAAGGTGAGGGAGCTGTGGAACAGCCAAAGGAGAGGGAGCTGTGGAGCAGCCAAAGGTGAGGGAGCTGTGGAACAGCCAAAGGTGCCCAAAGGTGAGGGAGGTGTGGAGCAGCCAAAGGTGCCCAAAGGTGAGGGAGCTGTGGAGAAGCCAAAGGTGCCCAAAGGTGAGAGCTGTGGAGCGGCCCAAAGGGTGGGCTTGGAGAGCTCCTGGAAGTTTGGAGGGCAGCCACATGTGGCCGAGGAAGGAAGTCCCTGTGCCACACTGAATTTGTCCTCATTTGGGCTAAATTTGGAAAAGTGAGGCAAGGGAGTGGGAATCTGCCCCAGGAGCCATCAGCTCCCACCACTCCCACTGCCAGGACCTTCCAGCCCGGGCACAAACTGGGAATGAAAGGGAATCCTGTGTGAGTGTGAACATTCACACGGGTGTCCACACACAGGGTCACACAGGGAGCCCTTTCATACAAGAATTCTGAGAAATGACCAAGATTCTGCAAACATGTTTTCAGTATTTCACTGCAGAAAGAGAATTAATTACATCACCTGGGTAATTTCTATATTCCTGTTAGGAACTTTGAGACATGTATGTAAAATTAACAACAGCCCCCAGACTTGCGCATACAGCATTACTCTGCAAATGGGAAAGTGTCCAGATAGTATTTCAATGAAAGTAGGAATAAAATGAGACAAGATTTATCTACTGTATTAAAATACATTATTTTTCCATCAGAAAAAGAAATATTTTAGGGATATATTCCCTGTCTGGATATTTGAAATCAACATAACAATGTAAATGACTGGTGAGAACAAGGGCTGTCTCAAATGGCTTTACAGATTTGTATTCTGTTTTCTACTTCTGCTTTTCAGCTTGTTTTTGCTTTCCCCAAATGCCAAAAAAAACCATTCACAGAAGGCAAAGTATCAGACAGTTGAGTCTGAAATAGAAAAGAGACCAAACCCACTACATTCCATCTTAAAATTAATTCCATGACTGTGAAAGGTGACAAGTTAAAATAATTATGTGATGATCAAAGGATGTCACAGACTCTGGGAATTTGGGTTTGGGTGGGAAGGGTCCTTGTAGCCCGTCCTCTCGAGGTTATTGTGGGCCTTGGGGCTTCAAAGAGAAAAAGCAGTCGTTGGTTCCTGCAAAGTTGTTTATTGCGTGAATACATCAGTCTCCAAGGCAGAGTTCAGAGTATCAAAGTCTGTGCTAAAGTATTAAAATCTGCACTGAAAGATTTCTGGCACAGAGTCCCGAGCAGAAACAGCAGCAGCAGCTCCCACAGCTTTTTTCTTCTTCCCTTCTCTTTTCTTGTACCCCAATACAGGGGTTTCTATTCGTGAGTCACCCAATCAGCTAAAAACACGATTCTAAAACATTCCTCCTAAACCTATCCTGGTGTGAAAGCAGTGTCAGTTCTTACCCAAAACCTACATATATAATTTTATCTATTTATGTAAATGGTTCTATCTGTTCTATCCAGAAATGCAAGCAATGTTCTGATATGTTTTCATATGTCTGGAGCTAAGTTAATTTTGTGAAAGGTATCACTACTGAACTTTAAACCAGGCTTTAGGGCTTTTACTAGTACAGAGCCTCTTAAGGCACTTGGAATATATTTCTACTTACTTAAAACTAAAACTTACACTTCTATTTCATGTCTGTGTGGCTTAATATATTTCAGCTTCTCTAGAGGTTCGAATTGAATCTCTGCACTCCTTTCTCTCCATGAGGGACTCAGAGAGGTTTCTGTTCCATGCATTCCAGCACCATCCCATCCCACCCTGCCATGGGCAGGGAACCCTTCCACTGCCCCAGGGTGCTCCAAACCCATCCAGCCTGGCCCTGGGCACTGCCAGGGACCCAGGGTTGGAGCAGGATCTCAGCAACTGTGGCCATCTCCAAAATAATTTCTGAAGAGCACAGGCAGCATTGCTTCTCTAGGTTTTTACCTATGGAAAAGCACTTTTAAAAAAGTTATGAGTGAAATTAGAGCTGCAAATCCTCATTAAAGTGCGACCCGCTGGGAGTGCCAGTGCTGGCTTTGTGTTCTGCACATCCCCAGCACTGGAGGCTTTGTGCTAATCCACATCACTAATTGCATCACTATTATTTTGCCCAAAGTCAAATACCACGTGCAGGATTTAACTAAATGAACATTTAGGAGGATGCTTAAGCTCACGAGCATCCTTCTCCTTCCCCCAGCTGAGCACAACAAAAGCCCACAGAGCTGCTCACTGTAAGTGAGTTTAATTAAAACACGGTCAGATTGGGCTGGCATTCCTCAGCATCTTCGCTCTGTGGGAGGAGGATGAGCCAGATGCCCCCTGAGGGGGAGCTCTCAGTGTCCCTGCCCATCCTGTGCTCGGGGACAAGGTGAGGGGGACAGGAGGGGACGTGTCTGCCACCGGCACAGTCCCTGCTCTGCCCTCTGCCCTCCTCCTTGGCTCCTCCTCCACCCCATGCTCACCTGAGCCACTGGAGATGAAGGACAAGCCCCTCCTCCTTCCCCAGCCCTGGGAATCCAGTAGGAAAACTCCAGCAAAACCATTTTATACAGCCTTTTATGGAACCACACTTGTCAGGGAAGGTCAGGCTGGAGCTCAGGGAGGGTTCTTCCCCAGAGGGTGCTGGCACTGCCCAGGCTGCCCAGGGAATGGACACGGCCCCGAGGCTGCCAGAGCCCCAGGGGGGTTTGGGCAGCACTGCCAGGGATGCCCAGGGTGGGATTGTTGGGGGTCTGGGCAGGGATGGGGTTGGGATGATCCCTGCGGGTCCCTCCCAGCTCAGGATATTCTGGTTATTCCATACAGAACTGGTGTTCATCAGGGCTGTCTTGTGACACAGATCCTCTGAATTTGGGAAAATCTTTACAAATCTGGGTGAAAGCTTCAAATAATCTGGTTATTTTATTTCACCACAGAATCACAACATGGTTGGGGAGGGACACTGAAGGTCACCCCAGTGCCACCCCTGCCATGGGCACCTTCCACTATCCCAGGGTGCTCCAAGCCCAGCCTGGCCTTGGACACTGCCAGGGATGGAGCACAATCATAGACTCCACACATTCATTGAATAATTGCTGCTGGGCCTTTGTCCAGATGTCCTGTGGCATAGAAACCACAGGCAATGCTTCACTTGCCTCTGCATCAGAATTCCTGAGGTTTTTTGATACTGCCTCAGCAGGAGTGACCCACTTTTCCCGCTCAGTTTCCAGAAGTTCCTGGCCCCTTGCCCCTGCGAGTGCTCTGCAGACAGAAGTGAACTGCAGAAGAGGAATCCTGCCATGCAGGCCCGAGTGTGGCCCTGGCACTGCCCTCTGGGTGACCTGCTGCTGGAACAAAACCAAACTGAAACGCAGCAGCTGTCAGCAGCCCAAATCTGGTATCAAAGAGCCAACAGGCAGATGTTTAAAGTCACATTCACAAGGCAAACCATCCAAATGTGGTAAAGGAGAAAAGAAATTCTCTCTCTCTGGGGAGAGCAATTAAGCTCTGGAGAGGTGACGGCTTCCACAGCCTGTGGGAGCAGCCAGGAGCCAGGATCTGCTCTGTGCCACCCTGGTGACATGGCAAAGTGACCTGGAAAGAGAATGAGCACTCTGCAAAGCTGTTACATGGCTGACAGAATGGGAACGGAACAAAATTGGATTTTTTCACCAGTCCGGCCCTGCACACTGCATGGGTTTTTAACAGACAAATAACAGACACAGACAGGCTGTACTGGGAGTGCCTCAATATCTGCAATTCCAGCTGCTGGCACAGCCCAGGCTCAGCTTCCTGGTGGAAAATGCCAGAAGCTGCAGCACAAAACTACTGCTGCTTCAGGAAACACAGCCAATGCTGTTTGTAGGGTGCTGCTTTCCAGATAATTCCATTGCAGAGTTGACCTGACACCATCAGTATTAATGACAGTTATTACCACATCTACATAGGCACTCATCTTCAGCCCAACACCTTCCACTTGAGCACCACAGTTTAGCTACCTTCCCCTCTAATTTTCATTGCATCCCCTTTTCATCCTTCCCACGGGAAGAGAGAGTGATGAGTTCCTTTTTTCCTCAGAACTTCATTGTAGTAATGGGAAAAATGTCAGAAATACTGGATAAAAAGAGGTGCTGAAATGTCACACAAAGGGAAGAAGACTTTCGTGCAGGGAGTTTGTCAGAGGCTGCTATTTGGCACAAAATTGCCTCATTTCTGGCCTGTCAGGTTGAGAAGCAGCATTTCCCAGCAGAGCCAGGCCACGTGTCCTAGTCACCCTCTGTCACAGGCACATTCTCTGAAAAATCCCTTTGCCCAGGATTTTTCTCCTGGGAAGCTGAGAAGCCTCAGAGAAAAATGAAAATAATAACTATCTCATTTGCTTCTCCTCTGTTTTACTCATGTGGAATATGTTTGGAGATTGTTTACCCACAGGTGATTGTTCCATTGGATTCTGCTGTCAGTTGTTTTCACTCTTTGGCCAATCAGGGCCAAGCTGTGTCAGGACTCTGGAAAGAGTAATGAATGTTAACTATTATGTTTTGAGCCTTCTGTAAGTATCCTTTCTGTATTCTTTAGTACAGTTTAGTTTAGTATTCTTTAATATAATATAGTATCATAAAATAATAAATTAGCCTTCTGAGAACATGAAGTCAAATTCATCATTCCTTCCTGCCACGGGGGTACCTGCAAACACAATAACCCTCACAGGCTTTGGGAGCTGGAAATCAGTGCCTTGGCCAGGCCAGCCCTGTCATCCCAGGAGAGCTTCCAGGATAAGTGATGGGCAATCCCTGGCTGGGACACCTGATTGACTCACAGGCATTATTTACCTGCAGCTACTGCACTCTTTGTGTTTTCAGCAGGAAAGCAAGAGCTCACATGACCCCAGAGCATTTCTGTCCTCCCCAGGCATCCCAGAGGAGAGCTTTCCACCCAGCAGCCCAGGGGGTTCCAGAGGACAGATTTCCATCCATGAGTCTGGGATATTCCCAAGGACAGATTTCCATCCATGAGTCTGGGGGATTCCTGCTGACAGATTTCCCTCCATCAGTCTGGGATATTCCCAAGGACAGATTTCCATCCATCAATCTGGGATATTCCCAAGGACAGATTACCCTCCATCAGTCTGGGATATTCCCAAGGACAGATTTCCCTCCATCAGTCTGGGATATTCCCAAGGACAGATTTCCCTCCATCAATCTGGGATATTCCCAAGGACAGATCTCCATCCAGGAGTCTGGGGGATTCCCAAGGACAGATTTCCAGGCTGCAGCCTGAAGTGTCCTCAGCCTTTTGCTGGCCCCTTTTTTTCCAGCTTCTCATTGAGTGAGGTGTGACTCTAGTAGGTGATCCACCTCCATATTCCTTGTTTTTTCCTTGGTTTATTCCTTGCTTTCTCCTTGGTTTATTCCTGTATTTTTGGGGCAAGCCAATCTCACAGCTGGGTCACCCCAGCCCCGGCTCCCAGTGCTGCCCTGAGCCAGCTGGGACAGTTTGTGTGCAAAGGGGTGAGAGCAGCAGGGATGCACAGGGAGCCATCCCAGACATATTCTGGGATTTGGGCTGGGTTGACACAATTTTGCCATTGCTCCCACTGATGAGCTGGAAAAAACAAGGAATGTTCCTGCTCCAGGCCTCCAGTGAGACCTGCTGTGGCCAAGCAGCAACAACCTGCTGCCTTTCCAGACCTGCTCCGTGCTGAACAGACCTGCTCCATGGTGCTCCATGGCAATGGGTGCTCCTGGAAGTCCCAGAGCAGGCTGAGAGGGGAGCACAGAGTTCCAGGTGTGCCTCACCTGCCAGCCCAGCCCCAGCTGAGCAGCAGCTGCTGCAGTTCAAATGTGTTGGTAGGAGACATGCCAGGAATGCCATGTTCTGTGTGTAAGAGACATGCCAGGAACGCCATGTTCTGCTGGTAAGAGACATGCCAGGAATGCCATGTTCTGCTGGTAAGAGACATGCCAGAAACACCATGTTCTGTGTGTAAGAGACATGCCAGGAACACCATGTTCTGCTGGTAAGAGACATGCCAGGAATGCCATGTTCTGTGTGTAAGAGACATGCCAGGAACGTCATGTTCTGCTGGTAAGAGACATGCCAGGAACGCCATGTTCTGCTGG
>JACDOX010000392.1:298015-313551 GCA_014549065.1 Cardinalis cardinalis | reverse complement strand
TGCACAGCAGGGCCAGCTCAGAGCCCTGGGGACAGGGACAGAGCAGGAGGGCTCAGAAGGACCTGCTGGCAGCACCTGGCCCAGCTCTGTCCCCACGGATGCCCTGGAGCAGCAGGGATGGAGCCCTGGGAAGGACCTGCTGCATGGACCTGCTGGCAGCACCTGGCCCAGCTCTGTCCCCATGGATGCCCCGGAGCAGCAGGGATGGAACCCTGGTGGGGCTGTTGGAGCTGCCCCTCTGAGGGCCTTGGGGGAGCTGCTGAGAACTGACACCCCCAGCCTCAGCTCACCCGTGGGATTCTGCCCCATTTGTAAGTTCTACCTAAACCACATCTGTTCATCAGCTGGCGGCTCCACCATGCTGCCTAATCCAGCTGCAATTCCTTCAGAGTTTTGGCCTCCTGAGGTAATAAAGGATTAAAGAGGGGAGAAGCAGAAAGCTTTCTTTTCCGTAATTTTAGATGCACAGCCAGATCACAACCTGCCTCCTACTATGAGAAACAAGGAACAGCCCTCTCCATCTTCTGACAACACGTTACAAAATCCCTTGTCATCTCCCTGCCCCTCCCTATCTCCCTCAGAGATCTCTGCATGTCTCCAGTGAGAGCCCCAAGAAGGTTATTTTCCATCATAGAATCCCAGAATGATGAGGTTGGAAGAAACCTCTGAGATCATTGTGTCCAACCTGTGCCCTCACACCTCACCCAGGCTATAGCACCCAGTGCCATGTCCAGGCTGTTTTTAAACACATCCAGAGATGGTGATCCCACCCCCTCCCTGGGAAGAGCATTCCAGTGCTTTATTATTCTTTGGGTGAAAAATTTCCTCCTCATATCCAACCTGTGCCTTCTCTGCCGTAGCTGGAGCCTGTGTGCTCTGGTTCTGTCAGAGACCGACCCCAGCTGTCTGCAGCCTCCCTGCAGGAAGGTGTGCAGAGCAATGAGGGCACCCCTGAGCCTTGTCTTCCCCATCTCTTGCCTCTGCTGTTGCTTTCCAGATTGGAAACCACCCAGCTCAGCTTCAACAACTGATCAGAGACTCTCTAAGGTTGGAAAATCCCTCAGAGACTGAGCCCAACTCTTCCCCGCACTGTGGCCACCACTAACCCATGGCCCCTGGAGGTGCCACATCCACACAGCTTTACAGCCCTGCAGAGATGGGGATGATGAGCTGGACACCTCAGAGCTCTGGTGCCCAGCAGGTGCTGCTGGCACCTCATCCCACACTGTTTCCACCTCAGACCCCAGCTGGAGCTGGGTCCCTCAGTGCCTGGGAGATCAGGGCTCAGACCCAGGACAAAGGAGTCCAAACCTCCCTAAGTCTCAGCATCTGTTGGAGTGATCTCCCATGCTTTCTCTGGAATGCGAGAGGACAATGGGCTCTAAGATGTGGCTGGGGCAGACTGTGTCCCCTCTGGCACAGCTCTGCACCTGGGGAGCTTTCACCGGCTCAACCCAGGCGAGGCAAAACCCTGAACCTTTCAGAATGGGAAACATTTGGTGAAAACCACTAAGAAAAGCCACCCAAACCCAAGCCTGTATTTATATTGTTCAGTGTGTGAAGACCTGGAGGAAAACTTTGTAAAATGCCACTCCTGTCTCACAGAAGTGCTTCCTCAAACAGGAAAACTGCTCATTTCTCATTTAGGGTTTAACACACTCCTCACTTCTGGTTTCTCTCACCATACATAAAGCTTTTCCCTTAACTTGGAGCCACAGAAATTGTTGCATCACTGCTGATAAAGCCAGATGCTCACAGTTATTCAGGATAAAGTGTCTTTTTAATAGCTGGCATCATTAACTACAGACAGTTCAAAACTCCACAAGAGCTGTAATAGTAATAAATTGTTCAGGAAAAGCAGGCAATTGATATAACTGCTTCCAAAGTAGTGAGGCAAAGGAAAATGGGCTTTGAGAGCACTGAGTGAGTCACAGTACATCATCCCAGGCTCAGAACAACACTGCTTCAGTCACTGGGAGGAACACACACTGACAGGGGCAGCTACAGAGCATTCCTGAGGACTGGGCCAGCCAGAGGGATCCTGGTTATTCCCTGCTGCATCTACCCTGGGGCTCCACTGGGGCTGCCTTCCCAAAGGGGAGCAGCAGCTCTGCACCAAACAGTGAGTGGTACCCCCACACCCATCCCCCAAACCCTGCCCCAAACAGAGCTGCCCCAAGCACTGTTACCCCCACACCAATCCCCCAAACCCTGCCCCAAGCAGAGCTGCCCCAAGCACTGTTACCCCCACACCTCATCCCCCAAATCCTGCCCCAAACAGAGCTCCTCCAACATCACATTCCCCAAACCCTGTCTCAAGCAGTGATACACCCATGCCAATCCCTCAAACCCTGCCCTGAGCAGTGGTACCCCCAAACCCTGCCCCAAACAGAGCCACCCCCACACCAATCCCCCACAGCCTGCTCCCCAGCTCCAGAGGGATGCTCTCCTCCAGCTCCCTCATGGCTGGGAGTGCCCAGGTTTTCCCTGGATCTGGTCAGCTTCAGGTGGAGCCACTGAATGTCCTCCCACCTTCACCTGCTTCTCCAGGGATCCACCTGTGACAAACCAACCCAAACAGCACCACACACCAGCTGGGGCTGTTCTGGGTACAGGACTGGAGCTCAAGGGTTTGTCCTGGCACATCCCAGAGCCTTCCTTCATCCCTGGGCACTGCTGGACAAAGAGCTCTGCTGCTGCATTGCTCCACCGTGGCCACCCCAGCCTCCATCCAGGCACATCCCAGAGCATTCCCTCACCCCAGAGCATTCCTGGACAAAGAGCTCTGCTGCTGCATTGCTCCACCGTGGCCACCCCAGCCCCATCAGGCACATCCCAGAGCATTCCCTCACCCCAGAGCATTCCTGGACAAAGAGCTCTGCTGCTGCACTGCTCCATCCTGGCCACCCCAGCCTCCATCAGCTCCACCTGGCACATCCCAGAGCATTCCTGGGCAAAGAGCTCTGCTGCTGCCCGGGGCACTGCTCCACCCTGGCCACCCCAGCCTCCATCAGGCACATCCCAGAGCATTCCCTCACCCCAGAGCATTCCTGAACAAAGATCTCTGCTGCTGCCCGAGGCACTGCTCCGCCCTGGCCACCCCAGCCCCCCCAGGCAGGTCCCCCATGCCCCCCTCAGGTCCTCCCAAAGGGCACTGGCCCTGCCACAGCTCCACAATGACATTCAGACTGCAGCTGGGGGAAAACTCCCTGTGCAGGACACTCAAAGGTGAGCATCAGATCACAGGGAAATGCCCATTCTGCCACTGCCTCCCCAGTGCACCCCCGGAAACCCTGGATCCATCCCCTCCAGGGGCTCTTCAGGGAGCTGGGGGAGGCAGGAAGGGCCTCCACAGCTCTTCAGGCTATGCAAACTCCTCAGCCTCTCCTCACTCCTTCCTGGGCTCCATCTTCATTCTCACAGGATTTATTTTTGGGGTTGAGGAGATCTAGAACACGACTGAATTGTCCCAAGTTCTTTCAGAGAGATACTCAATTCAAGCTTCTTTTTGTCCCTGTACGTGCCAGAAAAAAGGCAAAGAGGGAGAGGTGTGATTAAATCATCTCAGGGCTGCACCACAGGATACCCCAGGGGACGACACGGCCCACTAAACCCTGTCTGAGGATTGGGCTGTCCTGGAATGAGGAGATCCTGAGAGCTGGTGCTGTTTGGCAGCAGAGAGGTGACTCTGATGATCTTGGAAGCCTTTGCCACGCTGAGTGATCCTGTGATTACAGAGCAGAGGCTGAGCTGTGCCACCTGCACTGAGAACCTGAGCCCACGGAGGGTCACAGACCCCTCCTGCAGGGCTCCCTCAGGGTCTGCAATGGCACCAGGGAGCTGGGAATTGTCCCCGGGAAGCCTCTCCTGGCCATCCTCCCCACGAAACTTCCAGCCCAGGAATGCAAATAGGAGATGCCACTTGAATTTACTCTTTCCTCAGGAAAAGGTGAAAAACCCAGGAAGTATCACAGTGCAGAGAATCCAACTCACGGTTCTCACCTCACCTCCTAATTTGCTGTTTTGAGGAAGATCAATGCTGGGGATGTCTGTCAGAGTTATGGATGTGGTGCTATTTGTAAATCAGTTCAGTACATTCGCAGTCCCAGGAGAGATCCCCGTGCCAAGCTCACTCACTTTCCTCCCTGACACAGACAGCACACGAGCTCCTTCCCAAGATCTGCCTCTGCCTGACAGTGCCAACGAAATTCCTCATGGGTGAGAGCAGCCCTGCCTGCTAGGAGAGCAAATTAAACTGTGGGCTTGCCCCTGGTGTGTCCTTACCTACAAATGAGCAGGCAGAGGCAGCGACCCTCCCTAGGTGTAGGAGCATCAGGGGTAGCACGGTGGGGACAGACAGAGACCAGAGATCTCTGCAGCCAGGTCAGGAACTCGGAGTTTATTGCACAGGGCCTGGGTGCAGGGCCCTGCTGGAATTTGGGGTTTATTGCACAGGGCCTGGGTGCAGGGCCCTGCTGGGATTTGGGGTTTATTGCACAGGGCCTGGGTGCAGGGGCCTTTTGGGATTTGGGGTTTATTGCACAGGGCCTGGGTGCAGGGCCCTGCTGGGATTTGGGGTTTATTGCACAGGGCCTGGGTGCAGGGCCCTGCTGGGATTTGGGGTTCATTGCACAGGGCCTGGGGGCAGGGCCCTGCTGGGATTTGGGGTTTATTGCACAGGGCCTGGGGGCAGGGCCCTGCTGGGATTTGGGGTTTATTGCNAGGGCCTGGGGGCAGGGCCCTGCTGGGATTTGGGGTTTATTGCAAAGGGCCTGGGGGCAGGGCCCTGCTGGGATTTGGGGTTTATTGCAAAGGGCCTGGGGGCAGGGCCCCGCTGGGATTTGGGGTTTATTGCACAGGGCCTGGGGGCAGGGCCCTGCTGGGAGCTGCAGCCACAGCTTGGAGCAGGCCCAAGAGAAGAGAGGGGCAGAGAGGATGACAGGGTGAAAGAGCAAAAGCGTAGGAAAGTAAAAGGCAAGAGCGTAAAAGGGTAAGAGAGTAAAAGGGTAAGAGAGCAAAAGGGAAGAGGACGAGGTTCCCATTACAATACCATAAATCTTCTTCTGTGCTGAATATTCTGATTCTCACTAACCAATATAGTCCAAGATACAAATCCTACAGCATTTCCATACAGCCTATAAGAATCATTACATTCCCATCCTGTGTTACATTTTAAATCCTATAAACTCCTCTTTGGGCCCTTCTGCCAAGCTGTAGGGTCTGCTCTGACCCTTGGGCCTGTCTGCAAGCAGAGGGTGTTGTTCCATCAAAAGGGGATCACCTTCAGCTGGCCACGCCATTGTTTTCCAGTTGTTCAGTAACTGAGGGATCTCAAAGCTTGCTTTCATTTCAATCTCGCTTAGAGTTTCTGTATTCTCAAAATCTTTTGCTGGACAATCATATTTGTAAGGCTTTCCTGTTTCATCTCCCCCAACATCTGGGTAAGGGGTGGTAGTCTGTGCTGGTGTTCGCGGGGGTCCCAGGACCAGAGAAGAGATGAGAATCTTGACTCCATGTTTCAGAAGGCTGATTTATTATTTTATGATATATATTATATTAGAAGAAAATGTTATACTAAAACTATACTAAAAGAATAGAAGAAAGGATTTCATCAGAAGGTTAGCAAAGGAAGGAATGGAATGATAATAAAATCTTGTGACTGCTGACAGCCTCGACACAGGTGGCTGTCATTGGTCATCAAGTAAAAATAATTTCACGTGCTGGGTAAACAATTCTCCAGATCACATTCCAAAGCAGCAAAACCTGGAGAAGCTGAAGCTTCCCAGCTTCTCAAGAGAAAAGATCCTGGCAAAAGGATTTTTCAGAAAATATCTCTGTGGCAGAACTGGTCTTGTCCCCAGGCCACCAGGAACAGGGGCAGGGGTGGCATCAGTTAGGCTTTAAGGTCCCTTCCAACCCAAGCCACCCTGGGACTCTGCCCCAGCACCACCTGTGCTGAACCCCAGGAGATGCCATCGTTTCCTGCCTGCTGCAGGGACTTGGGGACAAAGGGACAGTGCCCAGCTGCTCCCACACCCTGCTCTGGCTCTGCAGATGTCAGGAGCCAGGAGATCCCTCTGGCTGTCCTGAGCAGCCCAGACCCTGCCAGGGGGCTCAGAGACCCTGGCTCAGAGCCCAGGGTGCCCCTGTGGGTTTGATTATGACCCGTGGAGCAAGTTACCAACCGTAGATGAAGATCTGCAAGCCACAACAGTTTAAGTAGAATGATGGTGAATTTATCACAGGGTGAAAAAGTAGATTTTGGGGTTTTTAGAATGGGGGTTCAGGAGGCAAGATGCAGGGGTCTGGGCGTGTCCAGCCTTTCTCCTTCTTCTTCTTGGCCTCCATCTTCTGCTGTGATGGTGGCGCTTTGGGATTGGCTTAGAATAGAAGCTCACTGTCTAACATGGGTGATAGGTATTGGAAAGTAATTGTAAATATTGTACAGGTATTTTTTAGTTTAAAAAGATAACACCACCCTGGGGCAGGCAGAGTGCCTGGAACTGTCTTGCTGAACAGATCTCAGCTGGACAGGAGAAAGAATTTTATAGATAAGATACAATAAACAACCTTAAGAGCGAGAAATGAAGAACCCTGACTCCTTCTCTGAGTGCCAGGCTGGGAAAAGAGACTTTGTGACACATCTTGGGGTCAATGTGAGCAGCAGAGACCCCGACATGCAGAGGAGCTGGCTGTGGGAGCAGGGCAGGGTGGCACTCAGGGTGACAAAGGGACAGTGCCCAGCTGCTCCCACACCCTGCCCTGGCTCTGAAAGGAGCTGGCTGTGGGAGCAGGGCAGGCTGGGGCCCAGGTGCTCACAGAACCCCCCTTAGCCAGACTTTGTGGCTGAGTTACAGCACTCCCGAACTGCCCACGGGGCAAACTGACAGCACAGGGCTGCTCTGCAGAGGGGCCAATCAGAGGGTTTAGAGAAAACATCAGCTCATTCATTCCCTGCTCCTTCTGGGGCCTGGAATCCACATCCTCTGCAGCCTGATCTCTGCTCTGAGAAGGGGGAGTCTGAGCCTGTTGCCATCTGCCAGGACCACGCTGAGCCTGCAGAGCCCACCCCGAGCTGCTCTGTGGCTGCAGGAGCCACAGGCTCAGCGCATGAACCCCACAGACAACCAGAGAAGAGGCCTGGGGCACCCCAGAAGTGACAAATAATGTGTTTGGCTTGGAAGGTTACAGGTGTGTTTGGCTTACGGGTTCCAGAAGCACAGTAGAAAGAAAATCGGAGATTCCAGAACTGGGATGGAAGGAATCCATCCCATTGAAACCAATCCCACCCAGTGCCACCCCTGCCATGGCAGGGACACCTCCCACTGTCCCTGGCTGCTCCCAGCCCCAGTGTCCAGCCTGGCCTTGGGCACTGCCAGGGATCCAGGGGCAGCCACAGCTGCTCTGGGCACCTGTGCCAGGCCTGCCCACCCTGCCAGGGAAGAAAATAAAATAACACCCAAGAGCTGTGCTGCTGCTTTGCCTCCCAGACAGCTCACACTGGGTATGGCAGGGCTATTTTATATTTCAGCACGAAGCTCTCCCTGCACTGAGCTGTGTTCCAGGAACACAATGACTCAGTTGCATATGTCAGCTCGTCTGTCTCATTTCCAGGCGTATTTTTGTCATTCAAATCCCAGGGTTACATAACTTGGGTTTGTCCCAGGGCCCCCGGGCACAGCACAGCCCAAGTGTGACTGGTCTGGGCAGGTGACACTTTAAATCAGGCCCTGCTGGGGCTGGGGAGGAGGCAGGGCTGGCTGAGGAGAGGCTGATTCACATGGCCAGGAGCTGAGGGAGATTAAAGCAGTCAGGGCAGGCACTCGCTGGGAGCTCAGGAATTACATGACTCTAGGACCAGTCTCTTTATTAAGAAAATTGTTTATTAGGATTCTACAGCTGCAATCAATGCCAAACTGGCTCTCTCTCCATGAAGGCTCCTCCAAAGCCTCTCCAGAGCTATTTTTGCCTCTGAGCCATATCCCACACTGATGCTGCCTACAGACAGAGCTATTTCAAAATTGAGAGAATGAGAAAAGCCAAACATTTCTATCAGCAACACTCAGGTGAGCGCTGCCTGCTCGCTGTGGTACAGAGCAGCACGAGAACCCTCTTGTCTGCAGCAGGAGTTATTTCTTCAGCACCAGGAACAGGGGCAGCTGAGCACGGAGCTGCAGCTCTGTCCTGCTCAGCTCAGCTCAGCTCAGCTCAGCTCAGCTCTGCCAGCAGAGAGTCTTTTGGACAGACGAACACTGTGCAAACCTCGTTCAGTGTCCTGAGGAAATGTGAAAGGTTCCATAAAGGAGCCAAGGAGCCCAGAGCAAAGGTTCTCAGGGCCGGGTGCACCTTGGCCCTCAGCAGGAGCACCCTGTTCAATGCCCCTTCAATGCCTTGGAACGCCATCAGCCTGCTGCACATTCCCAGCCCCTCCTGCACAGGAAACTTTTCCCCAGAGCAGTTCCCAGGCTCCCAGAGCTGCTCAGCCTGGCTCCTCCTCGGGGCCACCTTGGCAGAGCCTGCCCRTCCCTGGGCTCTGCTTTCAGCCCATTCTCATCCCCTGCAGCTCTGGGCCCTGGCCCACACTGCCCTCAGCCCTGAGTGCTGCTGCTGCTGCTGGGCACATCTGTCCAGCTGTGCTCACCCTGGGTGCCTTGGCTGCTAGCCCAGCCCAGCAGGCATTTTAACACCAGCAAATACTGCCTCATGCATAAAAAAAGTAATAGTAAAAATGCAAATAAAATTCCATACATTGTCACCCATTAAATTTCAGGCTGAAACTGCTGTATGATGRTGTTCATAGTGTCATCATGTGTGAATAGATCATGRTCACARAAGGAGTCAATTAATAACAAAATGAAGGYGATGAGTGCTRATAAATACACAAARTTCAGGGCAGGAAMAGCCAAAGTTCTCTGATATTTATAAGATTTTTGTCAATACAAGTGACAATACAAGCAGCTATTGCACTGAGCTTCATGGGCAGCAGGAATAACAACTGGATCTTTAGAGCAAAGTGACTGCAACAGCACACAGAGAGAATATAGAATCTAGAACATATAGCACATAGAGAACCCATTGGAATATCTGTGAAATGCCAATATTATAATGTGGATCTATAAAAACAGGACCTGTCTTGCCTCTAATCAAGAGAATGTGGGAGGTTTGACACACAAACAGCCCTGCCTTGGGAGCAGCCACACATCATGAACACCATTGACTGCACAAAATCCCATCCAAACCCCAAAATCTCACCCCCAAATTATGCTGGTTGCTCAGGAGCATGCACTTTGGGGGTTTATTTCTCCTTATCCATGGAAAACATTTTATTCCGTAAAGTCCTGGATGCCTTCACCCCAGCAGGTGCTGCTGGACAAATCCAGTGTCCAGCCCAGGGGCTGTGGCTGTCAGAGAGCTGCTGCTCCCCCAGCACACAGCCTGGTACACCTGGTGGGAGCAGCCCGGGGAGCTCTCCCAGGAGCCAGGAGCATCGCTCTCTGTTGAAGGTTGCAATGCAAGATGTTTCCAATTACCATCTGTATGGCAGATTACCTTTGTCAAGTGGGCAGTTTGCCTTATCTCTCTCTTTGAGTGACCACAATCACTCATCCCTGGGGAGGGGACACCTGCTGATAACAGCTATTGAATGTCCCTGCATGGCTGATAAGAACTACAGCATCCCATTGGCAGATGGGAGCCCAGAGGGAGGAGCCAAGCATTCCTACCTGGATACAATCTGGAGATTCTGGAACACCAGCACGGCTCCTCCACTGGATTGCCCAGAGGAACAGCAGCTGCCTCTTCTTCCCCTGGATCTTCAGAGGAAGACTGCATCCTTCTCCAGGATCCCTGCTCCAGCAGAGCCACCCCTGACACTGCAGGAGGGCTGAGCCCCAATTCCAATGGGACTGCTGCCAGCACCCTGACCCACAGGGTGTCAGGCTGGGTTCTGACTCTGGCAGTGCTGGTTTAGTTACTGCATTGTTCATTTTATCCTTTGATTTTTTTTTCCTTTTCCCCTATTAAAGAACTGTTATTTCCTGGTCCCATATTTTTGCTTGAGAGCCCCTTAATTTAAATTTTATAGCAATTGGGAGGGGTGGGGAGGGGTCACATTCTTCATTTCAGGGGAGGCTCCTGCCTTCCTTAGCAGACTCCTGCCTTTCCAAAGCAAGACACTCTGACACAAGGAGGAACCCTGGGACAGTGTGAAACATGGATTTTCCTCAATCTGACCAATATCACTTCACTGTGCTGCAGGAAAACATGACTGACACAAAGAGAATTTTCTCCTGATTTGTGTTTGGGGTTTTTTTTGTCATCTTTTCCTTGCATTTCCAAGTGTTTGTCTTCTCTACTGTCGCTGAAGCTGTGTAGTGAGACATTTTGTTTACATGGATAGAATAAGCTAATTATCCTTCCTTATACATTTCTAAACAATCCATCCATTTTAATTGGATTATGTAAGGATTGGACTGCAAGATGCCAGGCACAGCCCAGCAGATGAAAGGCTGGCTCCTTCAGAGAGCCCAGCTCCTCCAGGAAAATGCAGAGTGAAGAAGCAGCACAGGATAACACAGGGTGAGAACAACCCACTGCAAACCAGCGCTGCCAGGGGATTGTTTCCAGGCTTCCAAACGATTCTGTGCTTTCATTCCTGCTCTCCAGAGCTGTCATATCCCTGCTCTGGACAGCACTGTCTTTGGGAAACACTGGGTTTTTTGTTTGGTTGGTTTGGGTCTTTTGGGTTTTGGGTTTTTGTTTGGTTTATTTGTTTGTTTGCTTGGTTTGGGGATTTTGTTTGTTTGTTTTTGTTGGGTTTGTTGTTTTGTTTGATGGATTGGTTTTTAGTTTTTGCCCATTATTACATGGGAAGAGAATCTCTTGATTTCCCTCCATCTCTCCATTAAGATCATTCCCCTGCTTTGAGTTATTCCCTCCTGGTTCATTTCTAAGGCAATTTGCTATGTTTGACCATTCACCCTCAGCCCTGGGGACTCCTTGCTCCCCTGGGCCTTTTCTCCCTGGCTCCCTCCACCTGCAGGAGGTTTTGCAGCTCCTGGGGCTCACGCAAGGTTCCAGGACGTTCTATGGGGACTCTCCTCCCCTCCTGGAGGAACCACAGTCCCTCACAGCACATACCTGTCAAAATATCCCTAATTTACAGAGCTCTACTCCCTGTTCCTCACTGAGGAGAGAATCTCAGCTGGGAGGGACCTGCAGTGCTCATCCAGCCCCACTGCTGGGTCCCTCTGGGGCTGAGCAGGAGCTCCAACCCTGTTGGGGACATTTTTCAAACACTTCTGCCCCAGGCCAGGCCTGGGGCAGTGCCCAGCCTGCAGGGATCCTGCTCCAGCTCCCCCAGGCACGGCCACTGGCCCTTTGCTTTCCAAACAGCTGCCAAATAAACATTTTGCAGAGCAATTGTGCATGTGGGGAGAGTGCAAAAGGCACTTTTGGGCTGGGGACAGTGAGGAAATGCCCTGCTTTGGTCCCAGCGCCAGTCTAACCCAGCCGGTTTGTTCTCGGGAGGTTGCAGTTTATTGCAGCCCCGAGGCACGTGCAAAGTCTCTGTTTCAGCCCGCGCGCTCGAAGACGGAGTCAGAGCTCCTCAGTTCTCATTCTCAAGGTTGTTTATTGTATCTTATCTATAAAATTCTTTCTCCTGACCAGCTGAGGTTGCTCAGCAGGACAGTTCCAGGCACTCTGCCTGCCCCCGGGGGGGCGTTATCTCTTTATACTACTAACTATGTATAACATGTTTACAATTATTTCCCAATACCTAGCACCTGTGTTAGACAGTGAGCTTCTACTCTAAACCAATCCCAAAGTGCCAACATCACAGCAGGAGATGGAGGCAGAGAAGAAAAAGAAGAAAGGCTGGACATGCCCAGATTCCTCCATCTTGTCCCCAAAACTCCTATTCTAAAAACCCCAAAATCTGCTTTTTCACCCTGTGATAATTTTATTATTACACTACTTAAACTCCTGTGGCTTTCAGGTCTTCATACGAAGCTGGCAACTTGCTCCACAGGTCATAATCAAACCCACAAGTGCTCTGGGCTGTGTGCCAGGGTCTCTCAGCCCCCCGGCAGGGGTCCTGGCAACTCTGGACACCCACAGGGATGTACTGAGTCCCGACAGTTTGTGTTCTCTGCCTGCACTCGTCCTTCCCAGGCACATTCCAGATGTCCTGAGGAAAGGTGTCCTTGTGTCTGTCCCAAAATCCCCTCCTGCAGGGGCCTGGCAGGTCCAGCACTGCCCTGCCAGGCTGCTGTGTGCTGGTCAGTAGCTGCAGTCACTTGGTGATATATTAAAATGTCTTGTAAACCAATTTGCAGCAGGTGAAGGATTGCTCTGCTCCAAAGCTTTCCATTTTCCTTCCCTATTTTCCAGAGCAGGTACTTATTATAATACAGGTTATTAAACATCAAAGGTTTACCTTGTTTTGAGACGATTTTGCTGCTTTTAGAGGCCTATAAATGCTTTATTGGGCATGGTTCTGAATAAATATTCAATTGCAGGTGAGATCAGGGCTCGTGTGCTGGAATTTCAGAGCTGCTGGAACAGAGCCACCCTTGGAGCCCAGGTGGGCTCTGATGGAGCTCTCAGCACCTCTCCTCACCTCTTGTCACACCAGGCCACCTTCCAAAGTGTCCTGCTTGTCTCAGCTGCGTGTCACACAGCCAGGATTAGCCCACGGGGGTCACATCTGGCTGCCAGGGGGAGAGGGGTGGCACAGGGATGGCACAGGCAGGGCCATCCCCAGGGATGGGCACACTGCAGCCCCCTCAGTGCCTGGGGGTGCCTGGGTCCAGGACAGTGAACCAGACCCAGCCCTGGTCCCCTGTCCCCAGGTGCCACATCCCCAGAGCTCTCGGGACTCTAGCTGTTCAGAGTGACCCCAGATAGGTCACAAAGTCTCTTTTCCCAGCCTGGTAGTCAAAGAAGGAGTCAGAGCTCTTCTGTTCTCAGTCTCAAGGTTGTTTATTGTTCCTTATCTATAAAATTCTTTCTCCTGACCATCCTAAGTCTGTTCAACAGGACAGTCAGAGGCACTCTGCCTGCCCCTGGGGCAGTGTTATCTTTGTATATTAAAACCTATGTGTACAATAATTACAATTACTGTCCAATACCCATCACCTATGTTAGACAGTGAGCTTCTACTCTAAACCAATCCAAATTGCCACCATCACAGCAGAAGATGGAGGCCAAGAAGAAGAAGAAGGAGAAAGGCTGGACATGCCCAGATTCCTCCATCTTGCCTCCTGAATCCCCATTCTAAAAACCCCCAAAATCTATTTTTACTCCATGACAAACTAATTATTATTCTAGTTAGACTTCCGTGGCTTGCAGATCCTCATCTAAGGTTGGTAACTTTTTCCATGGGTGATAATCAAAGGCACAGGGGTCTTGGGCTCTGTGCCAGGGTCTCTGAGCCCCCTGGCAGGGGCTCTGGCAATCCAGGACAGCCAGAGGGATGTCCTGAATTCCAACACAGGGCTTTTAAATCCTCACAGGATGGGCACTCCAGCCCTGCCCTGGGCAGCTGTGCCAGGCTGGACAGCTCTTGCCATGATGGGATTTCCCCAAATCCACCCTGAGCTGCCCTGGCCCAGCCTGAGGCCGTTCCCTCTGCTCCTGTCCCTGTTCCCTGGAGCAGAGCCCGACCCCCCCGGCTGTGCCCTCCTGGCAGGAGCTGTGCAGAGCCACAAGGGCCCCCTGAGCCTCCTTTGCTCCAGGAGAACCCAGAGGAGCCCAGTGAGAAACCCGAGGTGTGGCACGGGCTGGCTCACAATAAAAAGGGGGCAGCAGGGATGGAATGGAGGCTGCATTGTGCCCAGTGCTGTACAAAGAACCTGATTTAGCAGCTCCTGGAGCTCCTCTGCAGCATTTTATCCAGCAGCAGCTCAGCACTCCTGCCTTGGCTCCTCCAGCTGAGCAGCTGGGGCTGACCTGACCCCTGTGCCTGCCTTGGGCCCCAGTGTTGCTATAGGACACGAAATAACACAACAGAGACATGCAGCTTTCTGATGGTTAAAAGAGAGCTTTTAATTTCTGATCCAACATTTATAGATTTCCAAAAATGACAGTGGATTGGAGGGTGACAGTGCCACCTCTCCAATGACACTGGACAAACCAACAGCCCATCAAATTTCTCCTCTTCTATCAAAGAATGCAAAACAATAAGTTATTTACAGCAAGTGTGTGAGAAAGGTCATGACAAGAATGTAAACATCAGAAGGCTTAGAAGAACTTAAAATATCAGGATGACACCTCAGCACTGCAAGGGTTGAGCCAGACTGAGGTGGGCTAAAGGAGAGCCCACAGTGGTTCAGTTCAGTTCAGTTCAGTTCAGTTCAGTTCAGTTCAGTTCAGGTGTGTCCCTGGGCTGAAGGAATCCCACAATGGGTTGGGTTGAAAAAGACCTCAGAGCCCACCCAGTGCCACCCCTGGATGGGCAGGGACACCTCCCACTGTCCCAGGGTGTCCCAATGTCCAGCCTGGCCTTGGGCACTGCCAGGGATCCAGGGGCAGCCCCAGCTGCTCTGGCAATTCCAGCCCAGCCCTCCCCATCCTCCCAGCCAGGAATTCCCAGTTCCCAAAACCTGCTCTGGTATCACCACAGTCATTCACCTGCACTACTGTGTGCAGCTGCCAAATTAAGAACTCTTTAATAATTCAGATTTATTACCTGTGGTTTCTCTTGACCAAACAGGAAAGAGTCTCTAGGCAGGTAATTGGGTATGAAGCCTGACGGATCAGTATTTATTTCCCTTTAATTGCAGCTGAATGATTAGCACTGCTGCTCAGGCTGTTGTGCTCTGCTCTGCTCTGGACCATCTCAGACCATGGTGGGTTATTATTTTATAAACTCACACCCTCCCGAGATAACGAGACTCATCCTCATCTCCTCACTCTCATTGCTATGCTCTCTTTTCTGAATCAATAACTTTCATGTGCATTTGTTTGCAGACTTTCATGCCTTGTGAGTGATCTCGGGTTTTTTAACTTTAAATACCTTATTTTTAATGAGCATAATGAGCAGGATGTGCAGATTTCAACGCAGACATGTAGAACTGAAATGTGCTGTAATGCACTCTGGAATGAAAATGTATTTTACAGACAGCCTAAACCCAGATCTATTTCCTTCTGCTTTCATCGGAGAGAAATAATTTTCTATTTGACTGATAATTGACTCAACTGCCCAGAAACAGACATTCCAAGGACTTCCCAGAAACTGCCTAATTGAATCTTTGCTGCTCCTGAGCATGAAAAATCCACTTTCCTGTGACCCTGCACTGGCCATTTGGGGCCTCAGTGACCAGTGCTGAGTGATTGATATCCCCAGGTGCCAGCCAGCCCTTACCTTCCCTCTGAATGAGGCCCTGAGTGCCACCCTGGATGTGGCAGGAGGAGCTGGGGAGGCACCCTGGCCTGCAGAGCATCACTGCTGCCCTGGGCACACCTTGCTGTGAGGGGCTCACCTGTGGACAGCTCCTCTCCTCTCCTCTCCTCTCCTCTCCTCTCCTCTCCTC
>JACDOX010000392.1:268506-279740 GCA_014549065.1 Cardinalis cardinalis | reverse complement strand
GTGGGCACTGCCAGGTGTGGGCACTGCCAGGTGTGGGCGCTGCCAGGTGTGGGCACTGCCAGGTGTGGGCACTGCCAGGTGTGGGCACTGCCAGGTGTGGGCACTGCCAGGTGTGGGCGCTGCAGGTGTGGGCACTGCCAGGTGTGAGCACTGCCAGGTGTGGGCACTGCCAGGTGTGGGTGCTGCAGGTGTGGGCACTGCCAGGTGTGAGCACTGCCAGGTGTGGGCACTGCCAGGTGTGGGCACTGCCAGGCGTGGGCACTGCCAGGTATGGGCACTGCCAGGTGTGGCTCCCGGCAGCGTGTAGGTCCTGTCAGGCTGTGGGTCCTGGCAGGATGGTTTCACCTTGATTTGCAGCGTCAGCTTCAGCACAGACATGAATCCTGCTGAGACACAGCTTGGAGTGCAGCTTGGTTGGAGCTTCAGTCACAGAATCCCACAATGGTTTGGGTTAAAGGGACCCCAAATCCTGCCCAGAGCCACCCCTGCCATGGCAGGGACACCTCCCACTGTCCCAGGGTGCCCCAATGTCCAGCCTGGCCTTGGGCACTGCCAGGGATCCAGGGGCAGCCCCAGCTGCTCTGGCAGTTCCAGCCCAGCCAGGAATCCCCAGTATCCAATTTAAATCTCCTTTCTGTTAGTTTGAAGCCATTCCCTGGTCCTGTCCCTCCATCCCTTGTCCCCAGCCCCGCCAGGCCCTGGCAGGGGCTCTGAGCCCCCCTGGGGTTGATGTTTTCCATCCAGGCCATAAATGCCCACCAGGGGTGACCCCCTGTGACCCCCTGTGTAAAGTGTCACATTCTCTCCAAGCCAGCATTGTTTGTGCTGTTAGCACAGCACATTCAGGGGCAGACCAGCCAAGAAATCCTCTCATCAATGTGATAAATAATTTTCCCTTGGCTTTCTGGGGTTCTGCCATTCCTCCAGTCCTGGGAAAGTTCACGATGCAATTCGTTTCCACAGATGCTTACTGCTGAAATGAATTAATCTTTTTTATTGATGTTTTTATCTTTCATTGAGGACAAAGTCTCTAGGAAATCCTGCGGTATTATTTATTCAGGAAAATGATTTTATATCATTTTACCTGGAATGAAAATAGCAAATGTCAGATTTAGGTGCAAACAAATTTAGAACTGTCTTTTTCCTTCCTTGTTTTTTTTTTTTCCTTCTCCAGATCAAAATTTATGAAGAAAGAAAAATGTAGTAAAAATCTCTCTTTTCTTCAGCCCCAGAGGTGTCCTGGAGGCTGTGAGTGCATCAGGGAGGAGCTGCCCTCTCATCAGCCCTGCCTTGCCATCAGAACTGCCTCAGCTCAACCCGATGGACTCTCAGAGGTCCCAGGGACACCCCAGTGCCCTTGGTGCCCCCCCAGAGGTCCAGTCCCCTTTGCTGCCTGGGAAATTGGAACGTTTCAGCACCTGAAAGGTTCATTCCTTGTGAAATGCAAGTTCTTTCGAAGTGACTGTTGCTCAGTGTGAGGAGAACAGGAATTGCACTCAGGAATTCCTTTTGGCCAAACCAGGGAGATTGGTTTCCCTTGGGGTGTCTGTAAGCTGTGTGTTTGTCCAGGAATTCAAACTTCCCAAAAAACATTTGATTTTGTCTGAAAATGAGGAGTGCCAGCAGTAGCTGGTGGAAGGTCCAGGGACAGCTCCCCAGTTCCAGTTTCTTGGAGTTCCATCCCCCTCTGAGCCACAGCCTGAACCTCTTCCTCACTGGAGTGGCCCTGAGCCCCTGGAGCTCACAGGTGCGTGTACTGGTGGTGAGGAGGCAGCTCTGGGCACTGCCAAACCATCCACACGCCTCCCATCCCTCTGTCTGTCCATCTCCCATCCATCTCCCACCCATCTCCCATCCGTCTGTCCATCCATCTCCCGTCCATCTCCCATCCGTCTGTCCATCCATCTCCCACCCATCTCCCATCCGTGTCTGTCCATCCATCTCCCACCCATCTCCCATCCGTGTCTGTCCATCTCCCACCCATCTCCCATCCCTCTGTCCGTCCATCTCCCGTCCGTCTGTCCGTCCATCTCCCACCCATCTCCCATCCGTCTGTCCATCCATCTCCCGTCCATCTCCCATCCGTCTGTCCATCCATCTCCCATCCATCTCCCACCCATCTCCCATCCCTCTGTCCGTCCATCTCTCATCCATCTCCCACCCATCTCCCATCCCTCTGTCTGTCCATCTCCCATCCGTCTGTCCATCCATCTCCCACCCATCTCCCATCCGTCTGTCCGTCCACCTCCCGTCCATCTCCCACCCATCTCCCATCTCTCCCACATTCTCGTTCCCTCTGTTTAGCAGCTGCCATCATCAGGCCATGGCACAAATTTGTGTGTGAATGGGAGGATGTACATACTGCCCACAAACACAGATAGCAGTGACATGTTCCAACATATTCTGTAAATCTTCATTGTTCTGCACACAAACGCAGATACCAGCACAGGTATATATGTCCCAGTGTATATTGTAAATACATTACTGCACACAAACACAGATACCAGTACAGATAGATGTTCCAATATATACCATAAATCTTCATATATGTATATATGCATACCATTGTTCTGCACACAAACACAGATAGCAGGTACATGTTCCAGTGTACACTGTAAATCTTTACTGCACACAAACACAGATACCAGTACAGGTAGATGTTCCAATATATACCATAAATCTCTATTGTTCTGCACATAAAGAGATACCTGGTACATGTCCCAGTGTATACCATAACTACGTATTTTAGTGCACACAAACACAGAGACCAGGTACACATTTCAATATATGCCATAAATCTTTACTGTACTGCACACAAGCACAGATAGCAGTGACATGTCCCAGTGTACACCATAAATCTTTATTGTAGTGCACACAAACACAGATACAAACACAGGTACACGTTCCAATACATACCATAAATCTCTATTGTTCTGCATACAAACACAGGTACCAGTACAGGTACATGTTCCAGTGTATATTATAAGTATTTATTTTAGTGCACACAAACACAGGTACCAGGGACATGTCCCAATATACACCATAAATCTTTATTGTTCTGCACACACAGATACCAGCACAGGTACATGTCCCAGTGTACACTGTAAATATTTTAGTGCACACAAACACAAATACCAACACAGGTACATGTTCCAGCGTATATTATAAGTAGTGCACACAAACACAGATACCAATACAGGTACCTATGTTCCAGTGTACACTATAAACATTTTAGTGCACACAAACACAAATACCAACACAGGTAGATGTTCCAGTGTATATTATAAATATTTATTTTAGTGCACTCAAACACAGACACCAACACAGGTACATGTCCCAGTGTATATTATAAATATTTATTTTAGTGCACACGAACACAGATACCAGCACAGGTACATGTTCCAGTGTATATTATAAATATTTATTTTAGCACACACGAACACAGATACCAGCACAGGTACATGTTCCAGTGTACACTGTAAATATTTTAGTGCACACAAACAGGGATACCAGTATAGGGACATGTTAGACTATATATAAAAAATATTTGTGTGGGGTTATCCCTTCGAGCGGTGGCCAATGTGAGCTGCTGTGCCCTCCTGAGCTGCAGTTGCCAAGTGAAGCCCAGAGCTCCAGGCACTCTGCCTGGGATCCAGGGGCTCTGCAATTCCCCAGGGGCTGAGCCCATGGCCTGGCACTGCCCTGTCACCCCCTGAGGCACGGGGGGTGCCTGGCTGGGGTCTGCACCTCGAACCTGGGGTCACTCCTCCTGACAGGAGGGACCCTGAGGGGCTGGAGGGTGTCCAGGGCAGGGAACGGGGCTGGGAAGGGGCTGCAGAATCCCTGAGGGAGCTGGGAAGGGGCTGGAGAATCCCTGAGGGAGCTGGGAAGGGGCTGCAGAATCCCTGAGGGAGCTGGGAAGGGGCTGCAGAATCCCTGAGGGAGCTGGGAAGGGGCTGGAGAATCCCTGAGGGGCTGGGAAGGGGCTGGAGAATCCCTGAGGAGCTGGGCAGGGGCTGGAGAATCCCTGAGGAGCTGGGCAGGGGCTCAGCCTGGAGCAAAGGAGGCTCAGGGGCCCTTGTGGCTCTGCACAGCTCCTGCCAGGAGGGCACAGCTGGGGGAACAGGGACAGGAGCAGAGGGAACAGCTCTGTGTGGTCTGGTTGGAGCCCCAGACACAAAACCTCAGCATTAGGAGAGGAAATGAAGCTGGAGACCACGAGTTTGGACTGATGAAAAGAGTGAGGAAGGAAGGATGGAAGTTCCATTGGGCAGGAGCCCCCGTGAGTGTGACTCCCACTATTGGCAGAATTAATTTAACATTTCAGTAAATGGCTCCAGCCGTGGTTTTCGGCGCTGGGCATCGTTAGAGAGCTGAATAATTGCAAAGCTATTACAGCCTGTATCTGCTGGCCATCGCTTCAGAGCTGCAAATTAACTCTCTGCAGCATCAGTTTTCTGCTTGGTATTACTGCCATCCCCAGAGTGATGACCCTGGAAATCGATATATGGAAACCATTAATGCATCATGTTTTGTTTTGCTTTCAAATTGTCAGGCATCTGTTAGTGCAGCCAAATCTAAATTCTTTACATGCAGTTTTTAAATTTTGCTTCCCACCAGCTTTGTTCTAATAGTCTTCCAAGCATTTTTTCCCTGGGATGAGCGGGGAGTTCCTGCAGAACAATTGCTCCAGTGGTAGGTGTTCCAAACATTCATCTATCAATTCCTCCCTGTGCAGGTGGGCTCCTCAGGAGGTGCCCAAAGAGAGTTTCTCTCCGAAGCAGCTCTGCAAGGGCGTTGTGCAGCAGCCCAGGGCCAAGGCAGTGCCTGATTTCCCTGCAGCTCTCGGGGGAGCAGGATGCTCCTGGTTCTGCCTCCTCACGGCACCGCAGAGCTCTGCTGAGAGGGGAGAATTTGCTGCCGCTGAAATATCGAGTGTCAGCTTGTGGAGGAATCACAGTTCTTGAATTTCCAGCAGCCTCAGCATCCGAAACTCTCCGTGCCTCCTTCAAGTGCTGCTTCACTTTCCTGGAACTGGGCTTTCTTCCCATGCAGGTATTTGTGAAAGGACAGTGGTTCCTGTCTCCCCTGGTCTCCTTTCTCCCGTTGTGCAGAGCTCATCAACTTCATGTAAAACCAACAATTGTTCCACTTCAAAATGTTCCAACAGCTGAGGGAGAAAACCAACAAAACAGGAGAGAAGGCTTTCCAAACAGGACACTCAAGGCTGTTGAAAGAAATTCGCAGACAATGATTTATTGAAAGCCACAAATGTTATAAATTTCCTCAGGTGCTTTAAAGAAACTGCACAAGTGCAGAGAGATGGGGTGGGAGAGGCACAGGGGCACCTTCCACAGACCTGGCTGTCCCAGCCTGGCCTGGCACACCCAGGAGGGGCAGACACAGCTGCCCTGGTCAGTCACAGCTCCCCTGGTCACTCAGAGCTCCTCTGGTCACTCAGAGCCCCCCTGGTCAGTTCAGATCTCCCCTGGTCACTCAGAGCCCCCCTGGTCACTCAGAGCCCTCTTGGTCAGTTCAGATCTCCCCTGGTCACTCAGAGCTCCCCTGGTCACTCAGAGCCCCCCTGGTCACTCAGAGCTCCCCTGGTCAGTTCAGCCTGGAGCCCTGAGAGTCCCGGGAGCCCCAAATGCAGCCCTGAGAGCCCCAAACGCAGCCCTGGGAGCCCTGGGAGCCCCAAACCCAGCCCTGGGAGCCCTGGGAGCCCCAAACCCAGCCCTGGGAGCCCTGGGAGCCCCAAACCCAGCCCTGAGAGCCCCAAACCCATCCTGGGAGCCCTGAGAGCCCCAAACCCATCCTGGGAGCCCTGAGAGCCCCAAACCCATCCCGGAGCCCTGAGAGCCCCAAACCCAGCCCTGGGAGCCCTGAGAGCCCCAAACCCAGCCCTGGGAGCCCTGAGAGCCCCAAATCCAGCCCTGGGAGCCCTGAGAGCCCTCTTATCCCAACCCTCTGCCCTGAGTGAGCTGCCCCCATTTCCCAGCCTGGATTTCATGTTCCCATCCCTCCACCTGTGATTTGAGATGCATTTTTCTGTCCATTCCCCACCAGGAGGATTCTCTGCCGAGGTGTCCATGGCACTGACACACAGGGCTGTGCTCTCACTGCTGGGGAATCACATCCCAGCTCCCATTTTTGGTCCCGTTCCCCACCAGGAGGATTCTCTGCCGAGGTGTCCATGCCCTCACTGCTGGGGAATCACATCCCAGCTCCCAGCTCTCCTCCCTGGGAGCCGTTTGCAGGAGCTCTGTCCCCTGGGTCTGCCACAAACCGTTTCAGGTTCAGCAGCTCCACGGCACGTCCAAAATAAACCCTGGGAAGGGAAAAAAAAAAAAAAAAGATGAATCAATTTAGGAATCAGCCTTGCAAAAGGCAAAAAGCTGTTGTAAGAATCTTCCTAGCCTGGATGAAAATATTTCGCATCACTGCTCTGACTCATCAGAAACGCTGGCAGAAAATTGGCCAGGAGCATCCAATTTAACCTTCCAGGAGCTGCTGCTTCAGCAAAAAAGGCATCTGCTGGGAACATGCCAGCACAGGCACAGCTATTTAGGGGAAAATACATGAAACAAACTAGTTCTGTGAGAAAGGAATAACGCAAAGTTATAAATATGTGCAGAAAATCACAACAGATGAATTAAAAATATCAATGAATGTTCTGGGCTGGAAGGGACCCACAAGGATTAATGCAAAGGTATAAATATGTGCAGAAAATCACAACAGATGAATTAAAAATATCAATGAATGTTCTGGGCTGGAAGGGACCCACAAGGATCACCGAGTCCAGCTCCAGTGTCCGGATAGCTTCTATCAGAATGATTCTGCTGATCAGTAAAGTAGGATTGGAGCTCCTTTTGTGTGCATGCAAGTATGGAAAATTCCAGGTGCATGAATTTGATGGAAACTTTAAAAGCGTTCAGTTTGGTTTATGATTTGGGAAGAAACAAATGTTCTGAATGTGGGGAATTTCTGGGGGGAAAAAGCCCACTGAGCTTCCCAAGGTTTGTTCTGCAGGCACGGGGGCAGATTTCGATGGCACGTGTGCTCAGTGATGCTGCTGACATCACATCAGGGCACCTTTACTGACCTGCTGGACACCTGGGCAGGACAGATCCTCCATCCCTGGGCTGGCCCAGGCCAGCACAGAAGGAAACTGGGGCAAACACTGGGAATTTGTGCTTGGGATGGAGCACATGGAGCAAGAGAGGCTGGGGTGGCCCAGCCTGGAGAGGAGAAGGCTCCAGGGAGAGCTCAGAGCCCCTGGCAGGGCCTGGAGGGGCTCCAGGAGAGCTGGAGAGGGACTGGGGACAAGGGACGGAGGGACAGGAGCCAGGGAATGGCTCCCAGTGCCAGAGGGCAGGGATGGATGGGAGATTGGGAATTGGGAATTCCTGGCTGGGCTGGAATTGCCAGAGCAGCTGGGGCTGCCCCTGGATCCCTGGCAGTGCCCAAGGCCAGGCTGGACACTGGGGCACCCTGGGACAGTGGGAGGTGTCCCTGCCATGGCAGAGGTGGCTCTGGGTGGGATTTAAGCCCCTTTAACCCAAACTATTGTTGGATTTGCTGATTCTGTGACTCACACTGACCACGAGCCAGGCAGAAATCACTCAGCACGAGCTCTGCTGAGCTCGAGATCAGAGGAAGGAATTAAAGAGCTCAGTGCTGTCTGTGTGAGGGGAAAATGAAACCCAAAGAACTCGAGGTAATTGGTGGCTGAAGTGGTGGTGGCCAGGGCTGCTGCTCCCTCAGGACCTCTCCAGTTTGCTGCCCTCGTTTCATCTCCCTTTGAAGTGGTTTTCCTGCACAGTCGACATCAAAGGCACAAATCTCCTTCTCCTCTATTGCTGAGAGGGTCAGGGAAGCAGATGAGCAACAGCAACAACAGCTGAGATTCCCTCCAGAAATCCCCTGCAGCATCAAAGGCGGGGATTCCAGTCCCAGCGCACGGAGAGGGCTCTGTGCTCACTGGGGCTGTGCAGCAGCGAGCAGTGGGACCCCGGCTGTGTCCCAGAGGGATGGACCTTGGGAGGGCTGGTGTCCTCCACCCCAGTTCCAGGGGGTTTATCCTGCACCTGAGCTCCCTGTGGGATCTCCTGCACCACTTCCTTGTGGGTTATCCTTCTCTCCATCTCCTTGTGGGATATCCTTCAACAGCTCCTTGTG
This sequence comes from Cardinalis cardinalis, assembly GCA_014549065.1. Classification (NCBI taxonomy): domain Eukaryota; kingdom Metazoa; phylum Chordata; class Aves; order Passeriformes; family Cardinalidae; genus Cardinalis; species Cardinalis cardinalis. The sequence goes on along the minus strand of JACDOX010000392.1, from coordinate 271,562 downwards.
GGATCTCCTTCACCTGAGCTCCTTGTGGGATCTCCTGCAGCTCCTTGTGGGTTATCCTGCATCTGAGCTCTTTTGGGATCTCCTCCCCCTGAGCTCCTCGTGGGATCTCCTGCACCACTTCCTTGTGGGTTATCCTTCACTCCAGCTCCTTGTGGGATATCCTTCAACAGCTCCTTGTGGGATCTCCTTCACCTGAGCTCCTCATGGGATCTCCTGCACCACTTCCTTGTGGGTTGTCCTTCACTCCAGCTCCTTGTGGGATCTCCTCCCCCTGAGCTCCTCGTGGGATCTCCTGCAGCTCCTTGTGGGTTATCCTTCATCTGAGCTGCTGTGGGACCTCCTTTACCTGATCTCCTTGTGGGATATCCTTCACCATTTCCTTGTGGGATCTCCTTTACCTGAGCTCCTTGTGGGTTATTCTTCACCTGAGCTCCTTGTGGGATATCCTTCCCTCCAGCTCCTTGTGGGATCTCCTGCAGCTCCTTATGGGTTATCCTGCATCTGAGCTCCTTGTGGGATCCCCTTGACTCCAGTTCCTTGTGGGATCTCGTCCACCTGAGCTCCTGGTGGGATCTCCTGCAGCCCCTTCCAGGCTGGCATGGGCAGTTTTTGAGGAAGACACTAATTTTGAGGAAGACACGCAGAAATGCTGGTCAGAAGGAAATAAAAATGATCACACTTGACTATCCTGCTGTTCCTGCCTGCCACTGCCACAACTCTTCTGCTACCTGGGCCCAGTGAAGAAAAACTCCCAGCACAGAAAATCGATGGAAAAAATGCAAACTATTCTGTAGCACAGGTGGCTCCTTTAGATTATTTATCACGACGAGATTTTGGAGGGTCTCCTGGGGACCCACCATCCTCAGATGCTCACAAACCAGTATTAATTCCAAACATTATTAAGACACATTCAAAACCCTTATTAAATGCAATCAAGTTTGATTTAGAAGGACTGGAAAGGTAAGCATAATTAAAATCAATGTGCTGCCTGGAATATAAATTTTTTGCAGCCAGCATTTGAGAGTCATATTGTCAGAAAATTAATAACCTTAAGCGCTATTTTCTTGTGGCCCACTGGGAAAATAAAGGGCTCGGTTACCCTTGTTAAAAACTTTGCAGATTCTTTTGAAGAGGGATCCTGAATCCTAAATACGATTTTGCTAATGCGCCGCTGCCTCCCGGGGATGCCGGAGCACCGAGTGCACTTGAGTGGAAACTTTCAGGATGACTTTAATTGAATTACAGCCACCAGAAAAGGAGACAGAGACACGGGGGAGGCTCCAGCTCGTGCAGCATCTCTGCATCCACAGCTGCACTCCAGCTGTGCCCCCGTGCCCACAGCCCAGGGCACTGCAGAGGGCATGGGGGTGTCTGTACAGCCTTGGGGTGCTGAGGAGGGGAATGAGGGGCAGGGCAGGACTGGGATCTGGCACCACAGAATCCCACAATGGTTTGGGTTAAAGGGACCTTTAATCCCACCCAGAGCCACCCCTGCCATGGCAGGGACACCTCCCACTGTCCCAGGGTGTCCCAGTGTCCAGCCTGGCCTTGGGCACTGCCAGGGATCCAGGGGCAGCCCCAGCTGCTCTGGCAATTCCAGCCCAGCCAGGAATTCCCAATTCCCAGTCTCCCATCCATCCCTGCCCTCTGGCACTGGGAGCCATTCCCTGGCTCCTGTCCCTCCATCCCTTGTCCCCAGCCCCTCTCCAGCTCTCCTGGAGCCCCTCCAGGCCCTGCCAGGGGCTCTGAGCTCTCCCTGGAGCCTTCTCCTCTCCAGGGGAACATTCCCAGCTCTCCCAGCCTGGCTCCAGCCCTGGGGCTGGCAGGGCAGGGAGGGCAGGTAAGGGTGGCAGGGATGGCAGGGATGGACAGGCATGGGCAGGGATGGGCTGGGATGGGCAGGGATGACAGAGATGGACAGGGGTGGCAGGGATGGGCAGGGATGGGCAGGGATGGGCAGGGATGGGCAGGGATGACAGAGATGGACAGGGGTGGGCCGGGATGGCAGGGATGGGCAGGGATGGGCAGGGATAACAGGGATGGGCAGGGATGGCAGGGATGGGCAGGGATGGCTGAGATAGGCAGGGATGGACAGGGATGGCAGGGATGGGCTGGGATGGGCAGGGATGGGTAGGGATGACAGAGATGGACAGGGGTGGGCCGGGATGGGCAGGGATGGGCAGGGATGGCAGGGATGGGCAGGGATGGCAGGGATGGCAGGGATGGCTGAGATGGGCAGGGATAACAGGGATGGGCAGGGATGGGCAGGGATAACAGGGATGGGCAGGGATGACAGGGATGGCAGGGCTGGCATGTCCCTCCCCATTGCTCTGTGCCACCAGTGCCCACTGTGCCTCTGGATCCACGCTCCCACTGCTGCCCCTGCCCCTCCCCTGCCCTGCTGGCACCCAGCTCAGCGTGGCACCCGTGCCAGGCCCAGGGGTGCCCAGTGTCAGGGGCAGCAGAACGTTCTGGCAGCTCCCTGACCCCAGCCCAGCTGAGGAGATCCACAGGCAGGATTCCCTGAGTGATTTGTATCATTGCTTTAGTTTTCTTGTTGATACAATTGGCAAGGGATGGCAGATGGCAGTGAAGGCAAACAAATCTCCTTCCCGGGGAAAACAAGTTAATTTCTTAGCTTTTTTAAAATTTTTTAAAGTTATTTTCTTGAGAGCTGTTAGATCCAAAGTAGTAATCCCTCCTTAATCCATCATAATGCCATTTGTTGAAAGTCCTGCTTTCCATGCTAATTGTGTTTCTGGAGTTAAACCTTGACACTTCTCATCAGCCTCATGGCACGGGAGAACAAGGAGCTGGCTCGGGGTTAATCCTCCAGGGCTGGTTCGTGTCCTGTGCTGCTGCCCCCGGAGCAGGGACCAGCCTGGGCTGGGCACCATCCCAGGGCAGCCTCAGGGAATTCCTGCCCAACTCCAAGGGCAGCCTCGGATGGAATTCCTGCCCAGCTCCTGCTTGCAGAGCCTCCCCAAAGGCTGGAGTGACTGATTTTGCCAAAAGAAATAAAAGCTTTTAAATCAAGGGAAGGGAAGGGAAGGGAA
>JACDOX010000392.1:254882-268360 GCA_014549065.1 Cardinalis cardinalis | reverse complement strand
AGGGAAGGGAAGGGAAGGGAAGGGAAGGGAAGGGAAGGGAAGGGAAATGGCACTGAATATCAGCTAAAAGTAGCCTGTTAAAACATGCTTTCTATTGTGTTCCTCATAGAGAAAGAGGCTCTGGCAGGAAGGATTGAGTCAGAGGAGTAGGAGGGAGTGCAGCCCAGACAAACCCAGATCTCTGTGTGCTCAATCAAACCCGGGCTTTGCATCTGCAAATATTCACCTAAGCTCCTCTTCAGCAAAGCAAAGACAAATCACCCTGGTGTGTAACCGTCCTGCTCCTCGTGAAATGCCCATTTTGTCTCAAACTCTGCTTTTCCATCCCTCTCCCAGCTCCCATGGGGGGCAGGAGGGCAGCAGCCTCTCCCAGCCCAGCTGGGGCTCATCCCCTGGGGCTGCTGGGTCTGTCCTTGGCCAGGGGAGCCCTGCCCATGCCCACCTCAGGGGCAGGGGTCCCTCACGGGTTCTCCAGAGACCTGTCTGGCTTCTCGCACTGCTGTGTTCCCCCTTTCCTGTGCCCATCCTCTCCTGCCCTTGCTCCCTGTCTGGCACCACCTCAGGGGCTCAGGAAGCAAGGACAGAATGAGGTGAGAGACAGAATTTCCTTCAAACCTGTAAATAAAATGTGACTGGAAGTATTTGTGTAAAAGGAAGACACGGAGTTCTCCTGACAGTTCCTTTCAGGTTTAATTATGGGACATGATGGCCATCTCTGTCCATCCACCTCAAACAGCTCCTGATGAATTCTGGAGCTCTGTGTGGGCACCCAGGGCCATTGCAGCCCCTGCCAAGGATAATGAGGAACAATTCCACAAACCTGGTCCAGAAGGTGTCTGCAATGTGGGTTTTGGAGGAAGGAGCAGCCTGGCCTGTTGGGGAAGATGAAACAGGAGAGCCTTATCAATATGATTGTCTGGCAAAAGATTTTGAGAATATGGAAACTATAAGCAAGATTGAAATGAAAGCAAGCTTTGAGATCCCTCAGTTACTGAACAACTGGAAAACAATGGCATGGCCAGCTGAAGGTGATCCCCTTTTGATGGAACAACACCCTCTGCTTGCAGACAGGCCCAAGGGTCAGAGCAGACCCTGCAGCTGGGCAGAAGGGCCCAAAGAGGAGTTTGTAGGGTTTAAAATGTAACACAGGATGGGAATGTAATGATTCTTATAGGCTGTATGGAAATGCTGTAGGATTTGTATCTTGGACTAGATTGGTTAGGGAGAATCAGAATATTCAGCACAGAAGAAGATTTATGGTATTGGAAGAGGAACCTCGCTCTCTTATCCTCCTTTACTCTCTCACCCTCTCATCCTCTCTCTCCCTCTCTTCTCTCAGCCAATGCTCCAAGCTGTGACTGCAGCTCCCAGCAGGGCCCTGCCCCCAGGCCCTTTGCAATGAACCCCAAATCCCAGCAGGGCCCTGCCCCCAGGCCCTYTGCAATAAACCCCAAATCCCAGCAGGGCCCTGCCCCAGGCCCTGTGCAATGAACCCCAAATCCCAGCAGGGCCCTGCCCCCAGGCCCTGTGCAATAAACCCCAAATCCCAGCAGGGCCCTGCACCCGGGCCCTTTGCAATGAACCCCAAATCCCACCAGGGCCCTGCCCCCAGGCCCTGTGCAATAAACCCCAAGTTCCTAACCTAGCTGCAGAGATCTCTGCTCTCCGTCCGTCCTGACTGTCCTACCCCCAACGCTCCTACGCTGGGGCTGGGCTGTGTCCAGCAGCAGCTCCAGCAGTGCCCTGGGGCTGGGCTGCGTCCAGCAGTGCCCTGGGGCTGGGCTGTGTCCAGCAGTGCCCTGGGGCTGTGCTGTGTCCAGCAGGAGCAGCTCCAGCAGTGCCCTGGGGCTGGGCTGTGTCCAGCAGGAGCAGCATCAGCAGTGCCCTGGGGCTGGGCTGTGTCCAGCAGGAGCAGCTCCAGCAGTGCCCTGGGGCTGGGCTGTGTCCAGCAGCAGCTCCAGCAGTGCCCTGGGGCCACAGTGGGGGCTGCAGGTGCCTGAGGAGCAATGATGTGCTGGACTCTGGAATTACCCAAGGTCAGCAGAGTGGATTTCCCTGCTGGCTTCACAGAACCCTCTCATAGCTGGAGAATCTGGCCACCTTCCAGAAAGCTGGGGAAGGGATAACACAGAGCAGTGCTTTGAAGCAGCAGATCCAGCTTCTCTCTCGTTCTACAAGAAAACAGAATTGTTGTGGCTCTGAGGCTGGGGGTGCTGCTCCAGCCCTGGGAGCTGAGAGCAGGCTGGAGCGCAGGCTGCAGCTCTGCTCTGGAGCTGCTCAGAGGGACAGGGTGACAGCCAAGGGACTCTGTCACCCAGCCCTGGCAGCTGCTGCGGGCCCCTGCCCTGTTCAGCAGGGAGGTGTCCCGGGACACAGAGCAGGATTTGGGCGTGGACCCCGAGCAGTGCCTGGCAGCTCCTCCCAGATCCTTTGGCAATTTCTGTCAGCCTTCTTTGAAGTGCTGTCTGCTCCTTTTTGATATTTTCGATTTTTTTTCTCTGTGCACACATCAGGTGCCAGGTGCAGCCCAGCACCAGAGCCGAGGGCTGGGAGCTGGGATGATGTCGGAGCTCAGCACATCCCTCCGGGTGTCCAGAGCTGCCAGGACCCTGCCAGGGGGCTCAGAGACCCTGGCACAGAGCCCAGAACACCTGTGGGTTCATGACCCGTGGAGCAAATCACCAGCTGTGTATGAAGACCTGAAAGCCACAGGAGTTTAAGTAGTGTAATAATAAAAATATCACAGAGTGAAAAAGTAGATTTTGGGGTTTTTAGAATGGGGGTTTTGGGGACAAGATGGAGGAATCTGGGTGTTCCAGCCTTTCTTCTTCTTCTTCTTGGCCTCCATCTTCTGCTGTGATGGTGGCACTTTGGGATTGGTTTAGAGTAGAAGCTCACTGTCTAACATAGGTGATGGGTATTGGAAAGCAAGTGTAAATATTGTACACGTAGTTTTTAGTATAAAAAGATAACACCACCCAGGGGCAGGCAGAGTGCCTCTGACTGTCCTGCTGGACAGAACTTGGCAGGGCAGAAGAAAGAATTTTATAGATAAGGAACAATAAACAACCTTGAGACCGAGAACTGAAGAGCCCTGACTCCTTCTTCGAGCGTGCGGGCTGGAACAGAGACTTTGCTCGTGTCTCGGGGCTGCAATAAACTGCAACCATCCGATAGGATGAGGCCCTGGAGCAGATCCTGGGCGTGAGGACAGGAGGGAGGAGGGACATCTCTGCTCCCTGGGCCAGGGACAGCACCAGGGAAGGGCTGGAATCAGGGAAAGGCTCTAGCCCAGAGGGTGCTGGCACTGCCCAGGCTGCCCAGGGAATGGGCACGGCCCCGAGGCTGCCAGAGCTCCAGGGGGGTTTGGACAGCACTGCCAGGGATGGACAGGGTGGGATTGTTGGGGGTCTGGGCAGGGATGGGGTTGGGATGATCCTGTGGGCCCCATCTCAGGACATTCTGAGATCCTCCCTGTGACAAGGCACCACAGCCAGGACCGGCTCCCTCCTTCTCAGCCACAAACCTGGCTGTTGCTTTCCATGGTTTGATTTTCCTCATCTCTTCTGGAGAGAAAGGCAGGTCCATGCAAGGGTTAAGCAGGATGCCACGTCTGGAAGGGCAGATCAGTGCTCTGATGGTGGTGCCCCAGGAAACACAGATTTAATTCATGATCCATGGTACAGCTTAGCAGGACCCTGCTGCACTTCCATGGTAAAGAGGCCCAGAGTATTATTTTTGCAGTCTAAAAGGAGGGATTACAAACAGAGCTGTGAAAAATCAGAATTCAGAGGTGTTCAGCTGGCAGCTGTGAAGCTCCAGTTCCACTGTAGATAAAATCAGAATTCACAGAGGTGCCTAGCTGGCAGCTGTGAAGCCCCAGCTCCAGTGTAGATAAAATCAGAATTCACAGAGGTGTTCAGCTGGTGGCTGTGAAGCCCCAGCTCCAGTGTAGATAAAATCAGAATTCAGAGGTGTGGCAGCTATGAAACCCCAGCTCCAGTGTAGTTAAAATCAGAATTCAGAGGTGTTCAGCTGGCAGCTGTGAAACCCCAGCTCCAGTGTAGTTAAAATCAGAATTCAGAGGTGTTCAGCTGGCAGTTGTGAAGCCCCAGCTCCACTGTAGATAAAATCAGAATTCACAGAGGTGCCTAGCTGGCAGCTGTGAAGCCCCAGCTCCAGTGTAGATAAAAACAGAATTCACAGAGCTGCCTAGCTGGCAGCTGTGAAGCCCCAGCTCCAGTGTAGATAAAATCAGAATTCAGAGGTGCCCAGCTGGCGGCTGTGAAACCCCAGCTCCAGTGTAGATGAGATCAGAGCTGTGGTCACAAGATCCACAGCCAGGCTGGGTGCTGCTCTGCCTCCCCCAGTGCCCAGCCCTCAGATGCCATCCGTGCCCTGCTCTCTGTGTTGGTGTCTCAGGGGCTCTTTCTTCTCCATGGGTAAAACTGCTGTGACATCCAGTCCAGTTGCAATCTGTTTCAAGTGTTTTTAGGAGCTTTAGAAATAAATATACAATGATGGACTCATGGTTTGGGTTGGGAGGGGCCTTAGATCCCATCCCATTATCCCATCCCATGCCATCCCATGGATCCCATCCCACCCCATCCCATCCCATGGATCCCATCCCATGGACCCCATCCCATGCCATCCCATGGATCCCATCCCATGGATCCCATCCCATGGATCCCATCCCATCCCATCCCATCCCATGGATCCCATCCCATCCCATCCCATCCCATGGATCCCATCCCATCCCATCCATAAATCCCATTATCCCATCCCATAAATCCCATCCATCCCATCCCATCCCACCCAGCCTGGCCTGGACCATTCCCATCTCCAGGAGATGAAGCTCTGGGAATTGGAGGATTTTGTCCTGACTAACCAAACCCTGTCTGTCTCAGTTTAATCAGCAGTACAGGATTGACATTTCACAATGGCACAGGGCCTTCCACTGCACAGTGAATTCTCTTTATTTGCCATTCTTTTCTAACCTCTGGCAATAAAAATGAGCCCCAGGCCAGGGGTGCCAGTGCCCTGGTGAGCTCCATCCCTGGGAGCAGGCTGCAGCTCACCTCAGGGAAAGCCCCAGCAGCTGGGAGCTCCATGTTCTTCTTGGAAATAAAAAATAATGGCTTGATCATAACTGAGAGATTTTACCTCATTTTTATAAATTATTTTTTATAAGAAACCACTCCAGGAAATTGACTGCATATATTCTACAAAAATAGCATGAGACACAGGGTTTCTAGAAACTCCCCTGTCCAAGAAAGGATAAATTTCTCTATTTCTACTGAGACAGGAGAACAAACCTCTCCTTTTGACACAAGAGATACCAAGAGAAGCCATCCATGGCTTCTTTCAGTTTTTCCCACCCATTTCCTAGCACAGGTGACTCAGCTCTTCATTGCTTCAGTCTTTTCAGGGAACATTCTGCAAACTCTCTCCTGGTCTCTCCTTTTGCCTCCATTGATTTTCCATTATTCGCTTTGTTCATTGCTATCTGAGGTCAGTCGTGAGATTTGCTTAAAAATTTATGTCACTCCACAGCTTCTGCTTCATTCTGGTTTGTGTCCAGTTCCAGCTGCATTGTTGGAAGTGTTTCCTTTCTTTTATTCTGTTACTTTTGGGTTAGTTTTTTTTAATTGGCTTTTTTTTTTGTCTGCATTTCCATCTCTGTCATTATTTTTCTGTCTTTGTTTTTTCATTTTCTTTTTTTTTCCCCTTCCTTTTTTCATAGAATCATCAAGTCCCAGCCAGGTTTGGGTTGGAAGGGGCTTAAATCCCCCCAGTGCCACCCCTGCCATGGCAGGGACACCTCCCAGTGTCCCAGGGTGTCCAGCCTGGCCTTGGGCACTGCCAGGGATCCAGGGGCAGCCCCAGGGAATTCTGCTCTGGGCACTCCAGCCCAGCCCCTCTGAACAGCCTTCGGCTCATTTTCTCTTTGTCCACCTGTCTCTGTTCCACCTTTTAAAAGTGAAGCTGCGCTTGTCTCCCCAGCATCCAACCCCTGCCTGTCCCCACTGCCACCTGCCCCCTGGTGCCCTGTGCCCAGCAAGATGGTGGTGCCAGGACAGGGGTGCCAGGATGCGGGTGCCAGGGCGGTGCTGGGAGCTGGGCAGGGCAGCTGGCTCTGGGCACACTCTGGGCACCCCTGCTGTCACCAAAGGGAGCTCAAGCCCTGCCATCACTTGTTGGGATGTTGGGGGGCACAAGACAGATGATGGACCTGATTAACTAAAGAGATTTGATAACAGGATGCCTTGGCAAGAGCAAAGGGAACTTTGAAAATTAGACCTGGATTGCAAGAGATTCAATCAAACGGATTTACTGGAAAAAGAAAATCCCATTAAAATCTGCGAGCCTGAGATGTTGTTATTTGCATCAGTTTGTGGGTGTGATTTTAACCTAATCACTGCAGCACTCATTCCTAGTCTGCCTGAAATAGGATACAAGTGTTTGTCCCCCAGTAAAATGGGATTCTGGTCACTAGTCAGTGTCCCATCCCTCTCCATCACTGACACCCAATAAACTCTGTAAGGCAGAGATGTAGTTGTTTTTATCAGTTTGTGTGTGTGATTGTAACCCAATCACTGTAGTACACACTCCTGGTCTCCCTGCAATAGGACAGAAGTGTTTGCACCCCAATAAAATGGGATCTGCTCGCCCAGTCAGCATCCCCATCTCTCCATCACTGACACCCAATAAACTCTGCAAGACAAGCCAGAGATGTTGCTATATACATCAGTTTGTGTATGTGGTTTAACCCAATCACTGCAGTAACTCTCCCAGTCTCCCCGCAATAGGACAGAAGTGTTTGTACCCCAATAAAATGGGATCTGCTCACCCAGTCAGTGTCCCCATCTCTCCATCACTGACACCCAATAAACTCTGCAAGACAAGCCAGAGATGTTGCTATATACATCACTTTGTGTATGTGGTTTAACCCAATCACTGCAGTAACTCTCCCAGTCTCCCCACAATAGGACAGAAGTGTTTGTACCCCAATAAAATGGGATCTGCTCACCCAGTCAGCATCCCCATCTCTCCATCACTGACACCCAATAAACTCTGCAAGCCAGAGATGTTGTTATATACATCAGTTTGTGTATGTGGTTTAACCCAATCACTGCAGTAACTCTCCCGGTCTCCCTGCAATAGGACAGAAGTGTTTGTACCCCAATAAAATGGGATCTGCTCACCCAGTCAGCATCCCCATCTCTCCATCCCTGCCAATCCCTCACCCCCAGCAGTGCTGGGGCTGCTGCTGGGGCTGGGCCAGTTTGTGCTCACACTCCTGCAGCTGCTGGTGGGTTTGGGATGAATCACCTCGTTCAGCAGGGCCCAGAATAGCTCTGCAGCAATTAAACTCGGGTTGAACCGGGCTCCTTCCCTGTGCCCGTGGCAAGCTGAGCCACGGACGCCACGCAGATCTGCATCCATGAGTTATTTTCATGTAAGGAAGAAAATAGAGCCTTTGGGGTGGTTGCTATGCACATGTGTTTGGAGACAGCAGCAGCTTACGTCGCTTAATGATGCCAAAATAATGCAGGGAGGAGGGGCAGGAGCCAATTAGCGTTATTTAATGCCAGCTCCCAATTAACAGCACAATGGCTGCTGCTGGCAGCGGGCACCTGGGGCACCTGGGGCACCTGGGGCACCTCTACCATCTGTTTCACCTCCGGCACCTGGGGCACCTCTGGCACCTGGAGCACCTGGACAACCTCTGGCACCTGGAGCCCCCTGGACACATCTGGAACCTCTGGCACCTCTTTCGCCTCTGGCAGTTGGAGCCCCCCGGGCACCCCTGGCCCCTGGGCCCCCTCTGCCCCCCTGCCCAGCCCTGTGGCCATGCCCAGCAGGGTCGGGACTGCCCAGACTGGGGAGCTCAGCCTCTGTAGGTGCTGTGAGTGTGGGGTAAGGTGGCACTGCTGCTGAGCCAGGGTCCCAGCACAGCCAGGTGACAGCTGTGTGACCCCAGCCCCAAACCCCCCTCAGGTGTGATGGTGCTGCTTGGATCTCACAGCGAGGGAGCTTTGGGAAAGCCCTGTTGGGATCCAGGAGCACTGAATGAGCCGGGGACAGAGGAGCAGGCGGTGCCAGCTCCTGGGCACTGCTGCGGGGTGGCACAGGGTGCCCATGGCCATGGGTCACTGCTGCAGGGTGGCACAGGGAGCACAGGGTGCCCATGGCCATGGGTCACTGCTGCAGGGTGGCACAGAGTGGCACGTGGGCTCATGGCCATGGGCAGGGTGGCACAGGGCGGCACAGGGTGGCACAGCCCCCATGTGCACATGGCCATGGGCTGCCCAGGAGCAGAGCAGGGGAAGCAGAGCCCTGTGCTCCATGCTCCCACCAAGCTCTGAGCCCTTCAGCGCTTCCCTGGGCTGGCAGCTGCTGCAGCTGGCATTTCACCTGCACTTGGCTGAAATGTCAAGGAGTCATTCACCTGTGGGTGGTGTGAGGGCTGGCAAAGAGCTCTGAGAGCTCCGCCAAACTCTCCTGATTATTTCAGGGAACAGGGATTTGGAACACCCAAGAAAAGTGGGGAAAATGGAGATTTTGTGAAAAAATAAAACATGCAGGATGGAGGATCCTTATGGATACAATCAGGGTCTGATTCTGAAGAAAACTTGAGTGGTTTTCCTGTCGGGCAGAGGATTGTAGCCTGGAATAGCAGCCAGGCTTCTCTCCTGGCCCTGCCAAGCTGTGCATCCTCACCTGGGCAATCATCATTTCAGAGGCACTGACAAACAGCTCAGCCCCTGCCAGCAGCCTCGGCAAAGGTGGAAATGGGAACTGAGTCTGCACTGAGCCTGCGTGGGGCAATGGCCCCGGGAGACAGAGGCGGCTCTGGGGGCTTCAATGCACCCTCGGTGTGGGGGCTCTGCTCTGGAGCCAGGCTGGGAATGTTCCCCTGGAGAGGAGAAGGCTCCAGGGAGAGCTGGGAATGTTCCCCTGGAGAGGAGAAGGCTCCAGGAGAGCTCAGAGCCCCTGGCAGGGCCTGGAGGGGCTCCAGGAGAGCTGGAGAGGGACTGGGGACAAGGGATGGAGGGACAGGACACAGGGAATGGCTCCCAGTGACAGAGGGCAGGGATGGATGGGAGATTGGGAATTGGGAATTCCTGGCTGGGCTGGAATTGCCAGAGCAGCTGGGGCGGCCCCTGGATCCCTGGCAGTGCCCAAGGCCAGGCTGGACATTGGGGCACCCTGGGACAGTGGGAGGTGTCCCTGCCATGGCAGGGGTGGGAATGGGGGGGATTTAATCCCCTGGCAGTGCCCAAGGCCAGGCTGGACACTGGGRCACCCTGGGACAGTGGGAGGTGTCCCTGCCATGGCAGGGGTGGCACTGGGGGGGATTTAAGCCCCTGGCAGTGCCCAAGGCCAGGCTGGACGCTGGGGCACCCTGGGACAGTGGGAGGTGTCTCAGGGTGTGGCACTGGATGGGATTTAAGTGTTGCTTCCAGCCCTGCCATTCTGGGGCTCTGGGACGCTGTGTCAGCACCGGACAGCTCCTGGAAGGCGGCTGAGCCGCGGCTCCGTGAGGGGGCAGCAAAGCTCGGCTCGTTCCCCCCTCCCCTGCCCCACCAGGGGCGCCTCCAGCAGCAATTCCATCCTCCAGCAGCTTTGTGGCTGGGCGAGCAGAGCCCTGGCACGGCCGATGCCCTGCCGTGGGCATTCCCAGCTGGTTCCCCCAGCCCCACTGCCCATGGTGAAGACTGGAAGCTGTCCTGGGGAAAGGACAGGGGCAGGGAAGGCACAGGGGCAGGGAAGGCAGGTGCTTGGAGGTGGAACGGGGCAGGGGAGGCAAAGGGAGCTGCTTCAGGGAGGGCTCTGATGCTCTCCTGGGAAGGTCAGCTGGGTTTCTTCCTCCACCCTTCTGCCTCCACTCAGGGTGAGTTTCGCCAGCGACTCTCAGCCCCTGATAGATGGGGATGCTCTTGTTCAGAGATCTGTATCAGTAACTGCATAAACTCTGCTTTGCCCTAAAATCATATTGGTTTCTTGGCCTGAGCAGTTGAATGCAGCAGCAGCAGCTCCCCCAGCAAAGTGCAGACGCTGCAGAGCAGTCTGGATTTCACGGCTGCTCCGTGGCCTCTGCCACCTCCCTCCCAGCAGCACGCTGTAATCGCTCCTGCCACATCCCCGTCTCCTCTGGCTCCGTGTCAGAGGAGAAACAGTTGGCTGTTCCCAGTTTTTGCGTTTGCTCTGGGCTTTGTCCCACGGGCTGTGTCAGGCTCTGCCAGGTGCCCGTGTGCCCCTGAGGGGCTGCAGGGGAGGCCGGGAGCAGCACCCGGGGCTGGCAGTGCCACCCTGCTGGGCACACAGGGAGGGCAGCCCGCAGGCAGGGACAGGGCTGAGGGATTTACCCCTGCAGAGCCCAGAGGGGCTCCAGGAGAGCCTGGAGAGGGACTCTGCGCCAGGGCTGGAGCTGGGCTAGTGGAAGGTGTCCCTGCCCAGGAGATGAACTGAAGGGCCCTTCCAATCCAAACCAGTCTGGGATTCCCTGATTTGGCAGGGTGAGGAAACCAGGCACCCATCGGAGGAGGAACTGCTGGCTGTCAAGGATATCCTGGTGGAGGAAGGAGGCCTTGGGGAAAGAAGAAGCTGAGGTGATTTGTCCTACCTGATTAGCACAGCAGGTGCCGTGTGTGTGCTTAGAGTGTGGGGAGAGAGGGCAGCACAGGGCACAGCCAGGGCAGCACAGGGCACAGCCGGGCACAGCCAGGACACAGCCAGGGCACACCCGGGCACAGCCAGAGCAGCACAGGGCAGCACAGGGCACAGCTAGGGCACAGCCGGGGCACACCTGGACACACTCAGGGCATGCTCAGGGCACAGCCAGGCACAGCCAGGGCACAGCCAGGGCACACTCAGGGCACACCCAGCACACACCCAGGGCACACCTGGGCACACTCAGCACACACTTAGGCCACACTCAGGGCACAGCCAGGGCACACTCAGGGCATGCCTGGGCACACTCAGGGCACAGCCAGGGCACAGCCAGGCACAGCCAGGGCACAGCCAGGGCACAGCCAGGGCACAGCCAGGGCACGCTCAGGGCACAGCCAGGGCATACTCAGGGCACACCCAGGGCACACTCAGGGCACRCCTGGGCACAGCCAGGGCACAGCCAGGGTACACTCAGGGCACACCTGGGCACACCCAGAGTACACCCAGGGCACGCTCAGGGCACAGCCAGGGCACACCCAGGGCACACTCAGGGCACACCTGGGCACAGCCAGGGCACACCCAGGGCACACCCAGGGCACACTCAGGACACGCCTGGGCACAGCCAGGGCACACCCAGGGCATGCACAGGCTCTGCTCAGCTCACCAAAGCATTGCCTCTGCTGTCCCCCAAGCCTCCTGTCCCAGGCTGGGCTCCCAGGGTCCCAGGGAGCAGGACAGCCGCCGAGGGAGGGTCCCACCCGGGAGGGTCCCACCCCCAGCCTGCCAGGGACCTGTGTGGCTGGGCAGGGACACCCCGGCTCCCCTGGCTCCCCGAGGGGGTCTGTGCCCTGGCTGTGCCCCGGGGGTGCTGCAGGGCCAGGAGGGTGCCAGGAGCCCCAGCACAGCCCCAGCACAGCCCCGGGGCTCAGCTCTGCCCCTGTCTGGGCACTCACATCCCGTGAATTCACTGCTGCTCTGCTCACAGCAGACCCGAGTCAGCACTTTCTCCACCACGCTGCACGGTAATTTTCCTCATCCTGCCTATATTTAACTTTCCCCCTTGGACTAGAATGTGGTTACAAAAATTTCTGTCAGCTGGAAAGAAGGAACAATGCCTGGCTCAGCGCCTGTGCTCAGCAGTGAAGAGTCTGCAATTACAGACTAAAAAACACAACAACACAAAAAAAAGACCCAAAACACCAGTAACAAAAACAAAGCAAAAATATTTTTCCAATTTCACTGAGAGTCTTCCTGGCAGTTGTTTTTTTCTGACAAGGATCAGCAATATAAGAGGGAAAGAGAGCTCAGAGTAGAGAGCAATAAAAGGAAAATATAGAAAATCAAAATCCTGAGGTCTATTTTGCCTGCCAGAACATCTACTGTCACAATATGATTGCAGAGAGGCAGCATCCCAGCGTTCTGAAGGAGGCTGGCTCTCATTGGGGGTGCCAAACCACCCCTCCCTCTGTAGCCCCTGTGCCAGGCCAGCTCTGTGAGTGCCTAAACCTAAACCTAAGCCTAACCCAGCCCGAGGCTCCCACCGGCCTGGGTGCCAGGAGCAGTGCCTCAGGGGTTCTGCAAGGTCTGATGGCGAGGGACACTCCGTTATTTACTGGTTTTTTGTTCCCTTTTGAGTTTCTCATCCACATCTCTGCTGTTCCAGACCAAACCCTTGGCCAGTGCTGCACGGGCTTTAGCCTCCTCTCTCAGAATCTGTTGGATTGATGATTTATGCTTGGTAAAGGGAGGTTTAGATGCCATGAAATATTCATGCTGAGGGAAGCAGGAGCTGTGTAATGAGGCCCAGCTGGGGAGCCCAGGTCCCTCTGCAGGGAGGGAGGGCAGGCTGGGCTCGGTGAGCTCTGGGCTTGAGCCCTGTTAGCCTCAAACTCACCAGCCTGATTAAACCAAGAGTGAAAGGGGAGCTAAACAGGACCAGGGGAGGGGATTCCTGTTGTGGAAGATGATTGCTGCTTTGAGAAAAGAGGAGTGAAAAGAGGACATCTGCAGTATAGCAAAGCTTGTGACTCTAGAACCAGCCACTGGACATGGATACCAAAGTTTACTAGTCACAACTAGCTATCTTTCTATGGTCACAACTGCTTTCTTCTCCTTCATGGTCTGATTCTTCTTCAGTTTGGAAAGCTGGGGCTGTTTGACATGATGGTCAACACTGATTCTCTTATCTTAGTTCTCACAACACACAGTGACACAACTACAGGATGTACAATGAGGTCTGTAAGTCACATCTTAGGCGCAGACTGACTGCATGCAAGTGGTGTCTGCTTTCAGAACCTTTCAGAAAGCTATTTAATGTTGGCTCATTTCCTTCCTTATTAAATTGAAGAAGAATCAGACCATGAAGGAGAAGAAAGCAGTCGTGACCATAGAATGATAGCTAGGTGTCACAGGTAAACTTTGGTGTCCATATCCAGTGGCTGGTTCTAGAGTCACAAGCTTTGTTATATTGCAGATGTCCTCTTTTCACTCCTCTTTTCTCAAAGCAGCTATCATCTTCCCCAACAATTCCCATCTGGCTGGGCCATGCAATGGATTCCCAGCATTGGGCCATGCAATGGGTTCCCAGCATTGGGCCATGCAATGGGTTCCCATGCAATGGATTCCCAGCATTGGGCCATGCAATGGGTTCCCAGCTGGATGGGCCATGCAATGGGTTCCCATGCAATGGGTTCCCAGCTCGCTGAGCCATGCAATGGATTCCCATGCAATGGATTCCCAGCACTCGGCCATGCAATGGATTCCCATGCAATGGATTCCCATGCAGTGGATTCCCAGCACTC
>JACDOX010000392.1:225543-236355 GCA_014549065.1 Cardinalis cardinalis | reverse complement strand
ATGGGCAGGGATGGACAGGGATGGGCTGGGATGGGCAGGGATGGGCAGGGATGGGCAGGGATGGACAAGGATGGGCAGGGTGGCAGGCACGCCCTGACAGAGCAGTGACCTCTGAGGGAGCCCTGAACTGCCCTTTGGACACTTGTTCAGCCTCAGGGTTAGAAAGCCCTTTCTCTAAAAGGTGCTAGGAGAAACTTCCCCTGAGGCAAGAATTTCCACACTTGACTCCTGAGCATGTCAGCCACGTTGCTCTGCTGTGTGTGCCCAGCTCTTCCCACACCTTTAACAAACTCTGCACAGGGCTCTTGGCTGCAGTGAAACCTCTTCTCCCGCTGGACACACCGTGCAGCCGCTGACCCCTGCCCTGTGGTCACTGACCCGTGAGGGCAGCCCCTGCAGACAGAGCTGCAGCTCTGTAGGAGGGAGAGGGCACAATGGGAACGCTGGGTGCCTGCACGGCTGGTCCATGGCTCTTCCCACACCTCCAGAGCCTGCTGTGGGGCAGAGCCCACAGCCAGAGCTCCCCTGTGCAGCAGCTTCTCAAGAGACCCTGGGTGCCTCCAGTCCTGGGGAACAGGGAGGGGTTTGGGATCTGAGGCAGGGCATGGAACTCTGGGCTTGGGTAGGTCAGAACTGAGAAAATGTGTATTTCATAATTTCTACAATTTCATTAATTGTAGAATTATAGAAGGGACCTTAAGGTCATCCAGTTCCATCCCCTGCCATGGGCAGGGACGCCTTCCACTCGAGCAGACTGCTCCAACAACCTGGCCTTGAAATGAAAAGCAGATGAGAGCCAGACATGAACAGAAAAGCACTTCAGTGGGTTCGTTCTCCCTGCACAAACTCACAGGGAATTCCTTTGGAAGCATTCCCTCCTCCTGCATGGGAGCTGGGTCTGTGTTCATCAGGCACAGAACATCACAGAGTGCTTTAAGCAGCTGAGACATGCAGCGCGAGACTTCACATCGGGAATGCAGCATGTGTGAAACCAGCTCGAAATAGGACAGGAAAAAAGGAAGAGCTGCTCTATTCCCCAGGGTCTGCTGCCATGTTCTCAGGCTCTGGAACTTTTCAGCATTTCTAATATGGAGCATTATAAATATTCATACAGACACTCAGAGGCTAAAATTAAATGAGCTCGTCAGGGTTATTTTTAGTACCACGGACGTAGGCAAGGAGAAGATCCCAAGGCAGTGGCTGGGACAGGGTGAGGGTGGTGCCTGTCCCCCGTTCCAGGCAGGGCTGTGTGTCCTGGTTTAGGGCAAATTTGGGAGAAAACCTCCAAAGGGGCCCCTCCAGAAAGCAAACCCACACAGCCCCTCCCCACAACCGGCTTGGGAAGGATTGCTTGGAGAGAAGTGGAAAGAACCTGTATATTTAACAGGCACAGCACCCCCAGCACACAAAACCTGTTTATTTAACAGGCACAGCACCCCCAGCACACAAAACCTGTTTATTTAACAGGCACAGCACCCCCAGCACACAGAATGAACAATACCAGGTGACACCACTCTGTCACCGCTCTGACAAAGATGACAAATTCAGAAAGTCTCTCGGGGGCGCTCGCTCTGTTCTCAGTCCCTGCTGTGCTGGGGCAGCTGCTGCAGCCACAAGGTGCAAACTCTCGGTGTYCCCAGGRCCCAGCCCGGAGCAGGCTCGAGTAGGGCCAAAAAAGGGAAAGGAGAAACAGCCCAGGGAAAATTTGGACTGCTCAGCTAAACTAACGAATGAGCAGGAGCAAAAAGCAGGAGCAAAGCAGGAGCAAAGCAGGAGCAAGAGCAAAGGGGAAAGCAAAGCCAAAAGCAAAAGCAGCACCAGGTACTGCCCTGTCTGTGTGTCCCAGCCGTGGGGGAGCAGCTGAGAGCAAAACCAAACCAAAACATTCGCTCTGCAGAGCCAGCCTGGAAGGCACAGAGCATGAGATCCAGCATGAACAGAGCACAGGGATGGGGATACAAGCATCAGAACGTCACCCTGGGACAGTGTGGAATGAAAGCAGGGGGAAGGATTGTGAAGAGGAGAGGCAGCAGCGTGGGGGATGATGGTGCTGCCCAGCAGAGCCCCCTGGCAAGCTGCCCTGGTGATAACTGCACCTCAGAGGGATGAGGCACTGCTGTGCTGGGAAACCCGGGCTCCTGGGGGCTGGGGGAGCAGCCCGGAGCTGAGGGAGCAGGGGGCTGGCAGTGGGAGCCTCCCGGGGTGGCTGGTGCAGGGCTGCAAGCCCACGGTGCAGGGTAGGATGAGGGCCTCCTAAAGGCCTCCAAAGTGCTCTGTTTGTGGCAGTGGGAGCCTCCCAGACTGGCTGGAGCAGAGTCACAAACCCACAGTGCCGAGTGGGATGAGGGCCTCCTAAAGGCCTCCAAAGTGCTCTGTTTGTGGCAGTGGGAGCCTCCCGGACTGGCTGGTGCAGGGCTGTAAGCCTGCAGTGCAGGGTGGCCTGCATGAGGGCCTCCTAAAGGCCTCCAAAGTGCTCTGCTCCTGGCAGTGGGAGCCTCCCAGGGTGGCTGGTTCAGAGTCACAAACCCACAGTGCAGGGTGGGATGAGGGCCTCCTAAAGGCCTCCAAGGTGCTCTGTTCCTGGCAGCAGGAGCCTCCTGGGCTGGCCAGTGCAGGGTCACAAACCCATGGTGCTGGGTGGGATAAATGCCTCCAAACACCTCCAAGGTGTTCTGCTCCTGGCAGTGGGAGCCTCCTGGAGTAGTTGCTGCAGGGCCACAAACCCATGGTGCAGGGTGGGATGAGGGCCTCCGAAACATCTCCAAGGTGTTCTGTTCCCCTCTGGAAAATCCTTTTAGAGTTAGTGCTGGGAAAAGGGCGGCTGAGGGCTCGGCGCCAACCCAGAAATGCATGAGCTCAGGTCTGGGAAGGGGAATATGGAGAAGGAAAAGCCAGAGCCTGGGTTCTTGGTGTGAGTGCCCAGGAGCTGCCTGCAGGAGCTGAGGAGAGGGGGCAGAGCGGCAGCCCCAGAGGAGGCTGGTGCACCTGCACACTGCTGGAATACAAATAATACAGATATCACACAGCCAGCCCAGGACACTGGGGAAGGCACAGGAGTGCTTTCCTGGGGTATTTCTTCCCATCTGTTGTCACAGACATGTTTTATGGAAAGTCCTTTCCTTAGGATTTGTCCTCCTGAGAAGCTGAGAGGCCTCAGGAAAAAAATGTAAACAATGGTTATCTGCTGCTGTGGGATGCAACAGGTGCAGCTGGGATTGGTCTCATGGGGTTGTTTCTAATTAATGGGCAATCACAGTCAGCTGGCTCGGAGCCACAAACCTTTGTTATCATTCTTTGCTATTCTATTCTTAGCCAGCCTTCTGATGAAATCCTTTCTTCTATTCTTTTAGTACAGTTTTAATACAATATAGATGATAAAATGATAAATCAAGCCTTCTAAACATGGAGTCAGATCCTCGTCCCTTCCCTCATCCTGGGACCCCTGTGAACACGGTCACAATTTGTCCCAGCCCCCATTTTCTCTCTCAGATAACTCCCCCAGGCCTCGGGCAGTGTCGCAGGCCAGAGGGACCGTGCTCCATGCGTGCCATGGAAGCAGCCAGGCATCCTTCCCTCCTGCTCCAGTGCTTTTAGTTTAAATCTTTTACAAGTTGTAGAAGCATCTTTGAAGACAGGAACTCCCGGGATGTTCTGAAAAGCTCCACACGGCCGGTGGTGGGCGGCTGCTTTGCGCAGGTGCTCTGAGGACACGGCCCTGGCTCTCCGAGGGAGTCTGGGGCTGCCAGGAACCAGCGAAAGGAAGGAGAAGGGCAAAGATCTGTGGGAACCCAGGACATCCCTCTGACTGCCGTGGAGGGTGTGAGACCCTGTCAGGGGGCTCAGAGACCTTGGCACAGAGCACAAGCCCCCTGTGCCTTTGATTCAGCCCTTGGAAAAAACAATTACCAACTTTATATGAAGGATTACAAGCCACGAAAGTTTAAGTAGAATGACAGTGAATTTATCACAAGGTGAAAAATAGATTTTTGGGGTTTAGAATGGGGGTTCAGGGAGCAAGATGGAGGAATCTGGGTGTTCCAGCCTTTCTCCTTCTTCTTCTTGGCCTCCATCTTCTGAGTGATGTTGGCACTTTTGGATTGGTTTAGAGTAGAAGCTCATTGTCTAACATAGGTGATGGGTATTGGAAAGTAATTGTAAATATTGTACACGTAGTTTTCAGTATAAAAAGATAACACCACCCTGGGGCAGGCAGAGTGCCTCTGACTGTCCTGCTGGACAGACCTCAGCTGGACAGGAAAAAGAAGATTTTTATAGATAAGGAACAATAAACAACCTTGAGAACAGGAACTGAAGAGCCCTGACTCCTTCTTCAACAGCCAGGTTGGGAAAAGAGACTTTCTCACACATCTGGGGGTCACTGTGAGCAGTTAGAGTCCCGAGATAGATCCACCTTCTGCTCCTTTTAAATAGATCTGCAAATAGATCTGGGGGGTGGGTGGTGGCCCCGAGGGCCAGCAGGACACACAGTGGGGGAAGGACAGCTCTCCTGTGAGGACAGACTGACAGAGCTGGCATTGCCAGCCCGGAGGAGAGAGGCTCTGGGGTGTGTAGGAATGTGCCCCCCTGTTGATGGAGTGACAAAACCATCCTTTGTCTCCTTAAAAAGGAAAAAAGCCCAGAAATGTCTCCTCAATTAGGTGAAAAGACATCTCATAGGACCTGGAGGGCTTCACCTCAAACTTAAGGATACCCAATTGGACAGCAGCCAAAACGTCCCACCTAAGCAATTTACTAAAAAAAAAGAGAACAAAGAAAACTAATTGCCTTTATGAGGTATTTTACAAATAAACTGATGGCTTTTGTGAGGTATTTTAGCAAGAGCAAGAACCTCTTGCACCTAGCTCAGTTTTTCTCTGTGAAGAGTTTTGTTATTTTGCCTTTTTTATTAAAACTTTCTGTTTCCAACACTACCTCAGAAGCCATCCTGTTGATTTTATGCCTTCTAAAGTAGTTGAGCTATCTTAGGTGTAACACAGATCTCCAAGAGCTTATGAGATCTGGCTCGAGGAGATCCTATATCAGGGGTGACCAAACTCAGTCCTTCAGCACCCAAAGGGGCTCCAGGAGAGCTGGAGAGAGGCTGGGGACAAGGGATGGAGGGACAGGAGCCAGGGAATGGCTCCCAGTGCCAGAGGGCAGGGATGGGTGGGAGATTGGGAATTGGGAATTCCTGACTGGGCTGGAATTGCCAGAGCAGCTGGGGCTGCCCCTGGATCCCTGGCAGTGCCCAAGGCCAGGCTGGACACTGGGGCACCCTGGGACAGTGGGAGGTGTCCCTGTCATGGCAGGGGTGGCTCTGGGGGGGGTTTAACCCAGCCCAGCCCATTCTATAGTGACCATGTGATGATTTATCCGACCCACCACTGCCACATTTCTGGYTCCAATTCCCCCAAAATCACACACACCCAACCTCCTTTCCTAAGGAGACACCTCAAATTTTACCTGTTGTGGAATTATAAAGGAAAAATGCTCAATGCTCATAAAAAATAATAAAAATATTTCCAACTGCACCTCCCCAAACCCCAAGTTTCCCAAATGAATCCTGCCTTTATCCCAGGGGGATAAATCAGAACAGGCTGTAAAGTGAACATCAATTTCTGGGAGACTGATCCTCATCTCAAGCAGTAAAACAGCAAAAGGTTTTTCCCTTTCTGCATAAAAGAACGTATAAAATATATTAAATAAAGATTTTTTAGAAAGCAGGGGTAGGTGGGATTTTGGGAATTCCTGGCTGGGCTGGAATTGCCAGAGCAGCTGGGGCTGTCCCCGGGTCCCTGGCAGTGCCCAGGCCAGGCTGGGCGCTGGGGCACCCTGGGATGAGGGGGCTGTGCAGGGGGCTCCAGCCCAGCCCTGCTCCCCCAGGCGCTGCCCAGGCTGGTCCCTGCTGCTGCTGCACTGCAGAGTCACTGCTCTGTCCCTGCACCCCATTCCCAGCCCCTGGCTTTGGCACCCACCCTGCATTCCCCCGTCAAAGCACGGGAGTGCCTTTGCCTCTCAGTTCACCATTCAGATTCCTTTTTTTGACATAATGTGACATAATGCAATGTGCTGGCTGCAATTACGTACAGTTTGATTGTGTGCTGGTTTGTCACTCAGGGCAATTATTCCTTTTTCATAGTAGTAATTGATACTCTGAGTTGCCAAAGATAAGAAATCCAGCAGTAAGCAAAGCCATTTGTCATCCCTGCAGCCTTGGTAAATAATAATTGAACTGGCTGTCTGTATTGACAAACAGAAGGGCAGCTCTGATCCAAGGGAAATGCTAAAAACCAAAATTCAGCGTGTTTTTGAGGGAATACCATTTATCCATAACTAAATCTTATTTCTATTTTTTTAAGTTGCCAATTTAAAATACATAAATATATATATAAATATATATAGAATATATCTAGAAAAAAAAATTTTCTATACCATTTATCCATAAATAAATCTACCATTTATCCCTAAATAAATCCTATTTCTATTTTTTTAATTTACCATTTTAATATATATAAATATACATATAAATATATAGAGAAGAATATATGGAGAAAAAATATTTTTTCCCATACCATTTATCCATAAATAAATCTTACTTCTATTTTTTTTCTTCTGAGGAATACTATTTTAGTCAAAAAGCCAGTGATATCAGATGGGAGGTCCTTCAGAGTTCTCTCCTATAATCCTTTATATTTTTTTATTAATTTAGAGCATTGCTTCTTGTGCTTAATAGACAATCTTCTCCATTGTAACAGAAAAACAATCACTAAAAGCAATGAAATGAAGTAGCAGCAGTGTTTTGGTTGTAGGAGGAAGACAGATGCAGCTGGGTTTGCCTTGGGAAGAGCAGCCCTGGGTCATCCCTGCAGCTGCAGCTGAGCAGGTGCCTGCTCAAATGGGCTGTGTCACCCTGCAGGGGGACAGGGACAGGGACAGGGACAGGGACAGGGACAGGGACAGAGGGACAGGGACAGAGGGACAGGGACAGGGACAGGGACAGGGACAGAGGGACAGAGGGACAGGGACAGGGACAGGGACAGGGACAGGGGGACAGGGGGACCCAGGGACAGGGACAGGGACAGGGACAGGGACAGGGACAGGGACAGGGACAGGGGGACAGGGACAGGGACAGAGGGACAGGGACAGGGACAGAGGGACAGAGGGACAGGGACAGGGACAGGGACAGGGACAGGGGGACAGGGACAGGGACAGGGACAGGGACAGGGGGACACAGCTGGGACACACAGCTGGTGTGACAGGGACAGGGGGACAGTCTCAGGGTGACAGAGACAGGGGGACAGGGACAGGGGGACAGTCCCAGTGACAGGGGCAGGGTGCTCAGGGACAGGGGGATGGTGCCAGCTCTCACAGAGGCCCAAGCAGGCACCCCCGGCTCTGCCTTGGAGGGGTTTGGCCTGGTGGTGGCAGCTGGGCAGGAGAGGTGTCACCTCCCCTGGCTGCAGTGTCACACGGACTGAGCACACACACAGGAAACTCTTCTGCTCGGCCCTTTTTATTTGTGCATTTTTAATCATCTGCTAGGGCTCTGAACAGGCACTGAACCTGAACACCAGAGAATGAACCACCCTGCTGTTCCACCAGGTAGGGGCAGCTATTTTTATACTTAGATTTCAAATTAACAGTGCTTCTGCAACGAGATTTTTCATATTAAAAAAATATCCTTAAAAATGAATTTCTAGGCGAAAAGTCACTCCTAATAAGCTTGCTTGGGTTGTGTTTGGGCTGTCCTGTGTAATGTGATAAAAGGCCACGATTCATCCTGAATTGGATGAATAGAGGTTCGGGGCAGCTCCTGTTTGGCTGGGAGTGGGGGGGTTGGCACTGCCCCGAGGCTGTGCCCACTGCCTGGGTGTGCCAGTCCTGCCCCCTCAGCCCTGTCTGCATCTGCTTATCACAAAAAGGAGCAATGTTTGGTGCTGGCTTTGGAAACGTTATTGTCAGAACTCAGGACATCCCTCTGGCTGCCCTGGAGGGCTCCAGCCCCTGCCCGGGGACTCTGAGACCCTGGCACAGAGCCCAAGCCCCCTGTGCCTTTGATCTTGACCCATGGAGCAAATCACCAACCTTATATGAAGAATTACAAGTCAAGAGAGTTTAATTAGAATAATGGTTAGTTTGTCACGGGGTGAAAAATTGATTTTTGGGGTTTTTAGAATGGGAGCTCGGGGTCCCAAGATGGAGGAATCTGGGCATGTCCTGTCCTTCTCCTTCTTCTTCTTGGCCTCCATCTTCTGCTGTGATGTTGGCACTTTGGGATTGGTTTAAGGTAGAAGCTCACTGTCTAACACAGGTGATAGGTATTGGGAAGTTATGGTAAATATTGTACATGTCGTTTTTAGTATAGAAGACAACACTGCCCTGAGGGTGGGCAGAGTGCCTCTGTCTGACCTGCTGAGTGGACCTTGGCAGGGCAGGAGAAAGAATTGTATTGATAAGAAACAATAAACAACCTTGAGAACAAGAGCAGAAGCATCCTAACTCCTTCTTCGACAGTAGGACTGGGAAAAGAGACTTGTACACGTCTTGGGGTCACTGTGAGCAGCTGAAATCCCCAAACGTTATCATCACACCCAAAGCCTTCCCTCGTGTTTTTATTCATCCACCCATGAATTCCTGTGCAGCTAGAACAGGCTGGGAGATGAAGCAGCCGTGCTGTTCTCTGGATGTTGGGTATTTTCTCTCTTTCATGAACAGGGCTGCCAGGGTGTGTTCTCCGAGCTTTATTGCAGCATAGCCCCATCACATGGGTGAGACAATGGCACAGCCCGTGGACAGCCAGCAGCAGCCAAAGATTTCTCAGTTACAGAGCATTTTAAAAACTTTCCAGCCAAAAGCACAGTGCTAAGGCTCACAGAGCATTGTTCTAGGCAGTCACTGAAAGCACCCATACACCTGCTGCACACAATGCCTGCTTGTCTGCCTTCTATTAGCAGCACACAACACTCCACGATTAACTTAAAACCTCCTGTATCTTGCTAAGCACATTTTCCTGCACTCCTGAGGTGTATCTTAGCCAAACTCCAGCTATTGTTCAATGCAGCTGCAGCTGGTTCTGGGCTCCTTCTGTTTCCAAGGCCTGCTTTCCCAGCTGTCTGAAATAATCTTACCTTGGCTATTTCCCACATTGTGCTGCCCCCCCAGAGCAGGCGCAGCTCTGGGGCTCTCGGGGCAGACCCCATGGCCAAGGTTTGCTCCTGTGGGGCACTTTGGGCTCCTGGGCACATCTGTGGTGTCTGGGGCAGCCCAGCAGGGACCTGCAGGGGTTCCCAGAGCTCCTCGTGGCCAGCAGCTCCCAGCTCCTCAGGGTTCTCATGGCCAGTGGCTCCCAGTTCCTCAGGGTTCTCATGGCCAGGCTGCTCCCTTAGGAGAGAATCCCTGGTTCAGAGTGGAGCCACCATCCCTGGAAGGGCTCAGAAAACAAAGATGTGGCCCTTTGGGACAGGGGTCATGGGCATTTGGCTGGAGTTGGGTTTGGTGGTCTCAGAGGCCTTTTCCTGCAGCGCTGGTC
The DNA here is from genome assembly GCA_014549065.1 of Cardinalis cardinalis. Classification (NCBI taxonomy): domain Eukaryota; kingdom Metazoa; phylum Chordata; class Aves; order Passeriformes; family Cardinalidae; genus Cardinalis; species Cardinalis cardinalis. The sequence goes on along the minus strand of JACDOX010000392.1, from coordinate 226,826 downwards.
TGTGATGGTTCTGTGACTCAGAGCAGGTCCAGGGCAGGGCTGTGGGGCCACAGAAAGCACCTGGAGCACCCCGACAGGCCAGGGTGGGCTCTGTGATCAGCACCCCAAGGCAGAAACTGCTCCAGGGTTATGGGTGGGGTGTTGGTGGCACCCCTTTGGGCAAGGGCTGGAGGGACAGGAGCCAGGGAATGGCTCCCGGTGCCAGAGGGCAGGGATGGATGGGAGATTGGGAATTGGGAATTCCTGGCTGGGCTGGAATTGCCAGAGCAGCTGGGGCTGCCCCTGGATCCCTGGCAGTGCCCAAGGCCAGGCTGGACACTGGGGCACCCTGGGACAGTGGGAGGTGTCCCTGCCATGGCAGGGGTGGCACTGGGTGGGATTTGGGGTCCCTTCCCACCCATCCCACACTGTGGTTTTGTGATCCCATTCAGTGCAAGGATGAACATTTGCTGTCCTAAGCAGAATGGCCATGTCAGGGAGGGCTGTTCCCATGGAGCAGCTCCACAGGACTCCTGCACATCCTGCTCCAATGCTCCCGCTCCCTGCAGAGGTTCAGTGCCTGGCCAGGATCGTGTTTGTGCAGCTCGGCTATTGCAATGGAACACTGCTGTGCCTCAGTGCTCACAGAGCTGCCCAGGACTCCCCCCCTGGTTTTCCAGGCCCAGCTGCCCGTCTGGAAAGCAGGGATGGTGAGGCTGCCCCGTGCAGCCGTGCAGCCATTCCTCATCCCCAGCAGTGATAGCGAGTGTGGGGAAACACGGTGAATATTTTATGAGCTCTTAAACATTTATTAATCATTCATATGCAGATGATTAAAAAATTAATACCAAATCTGAGAATGATTTAGGAAGGAGCGAGCTCATGCTGACAGATGTGAGGAGCTGCTGGAAGGGGAGGAGATGGCACTGGAGTCCTCTGGGAACAATCCTGTCTGCTTTGCGATTATCCAACAAGGCAAATCCAACAGGGCCCCGTGCCCAGCCCCCAGCAGTGAGCTGGGGGGCAAACAGGGACAGGCAGGGGCAGCAGAGACAGGCAGGGACAGGCAGGAACAGGCAGGAACAGGCAGGAGTGAGTAGGGACAGACTGGGACAGGCAGGACCCTTCCTCTGGCAAGGACACAGCATTGACCTTGCAGCTAACCAAACCCACAGAAACATCTGTGAAGTAACCAGAACAGTTTAATCCTCTCCTTCTCCTTCTCCTTCTCCTTCTCCTTCTCCTTCTCCTTCTCCTTCTCCTTCTCCTTCTCCTTCTCCTTCTCCTTCTCCTTCTCCTTCTCC